>JBBPBX010037411.1:0-10004 GCA_038048925.1 Garcialebias charrua | reverse complement strand
CCCACCATCACCAATAATTGCCAGCTGAACAACGACATCATCAGGACTATGGCCTATCTGGAAGTGCTTCATGGACAAATTTTAACATCTTGATGTCAAATGCATATGGAATTGTATTCATGAATGTGCTTGCTCGTAGAGGTTTTTGACGTCTTAAATTGTGCCCTGGACACAATGCCCAAGGCACGATGTGAAGAGATCTTTTTTCGTTTAAGTAGTGCCACTATCCATCCTCATGGCCTTTTTCATTTTTTTAATCTAAAAAAAGTATTCTAATAAAGAATAAGAGGTCACACTCAAGTAGCAGCAGCAATGTGCACTCCGCCCATCTTTCGGACGACAGTATGAACATAGTTTCACTGTATCCCGGTACAATGCTAATAAAGCTTATTCTGATCTTGGCAGCTACCCCACATTCATGATTTAATTTAATAGAGTACACTTTTAAAATAAAAAATGGGGACCATTCTTAAAAAAATAGAAATTATGAACACTGGAAACATAATGAAAGATTTAAAGCTACAGATGTACTGAGAAAACATATCAAATATTTTTCTCTGTACAGCTGTAGCTTTAAATCTTTCATTTAAACTTTTTATTTTATCATTTACACTTTTGACTATAATGTGCCTATCCTGTATCTGAGGCACATCAAGCAATTAATTAAAATATGCTCGCAAGGTGGACAAAAGGAGGAAAAGTATAAGCTAGAATCGGAGATCACGTTAAAATGTGGAAAAGCTTGTGAATAAATACCCTGATGCATGCATCCCGTATGTTGCGTGAGTTTCAGAGACATTGTTTCAGTTTTCAGAGACATTGAGACGTTTATTTTCTAAACACAACGTCCCAGTGGCTTTTAAACCCCAAAATACATTACGGCAAAGACTGGTTCATCCCAAAGATCCAGTCCCCCGGCACAAACAGAGTAATATTGTGTATGCTGTTCAGTGTCAGGAGGGCTGTGATCAGTCTTATATCGGGGAAACTAAACAGCCACTGGCCAAAAGGATGGCCCAGCACAGAAGATCAACATCATCAGGTCAGGACTCTGCAGTCTACACTCATCTCCACGCCAGCGGTCACTCTTTCAGGGATGAAGATGTTCACATCCTTGATAGAGAGGAACGATGGTTTGAGAGAGGAGTAAAGGAGGCCATCTTTGTGAAAAGAAACCGTCCATCATTAAACAGGGGTGGAGGCCTCCGGGTTCAACTGTCCCCCTCTTACAATGCTGTTATTGCTAGTATCACTCAGCCCTCTGTGAATAGCAAACAACCATCAGGGTGCTAATGATCCATCGTTAGGCTGATGGTCCTCCTTGATCATGTGAGCAGCTGGTTTCAGGCTGTCATCAGCCAACTGGTTGATCCACTGTGAGAGGGTGCTATTTATAAGACTGAGCTGAATACAGCAGCTCAGACTGAGGAAGTCTTTCGGACGAAAGACGAAACGTTTCTACAATTTTTTTGCTTTGTTTTGTTTTTTTGAATGTCCAGAGGACCAGACTTAACCCATTTAAGCCCAAATTTTTTTCAGAGTTGAAAGGCATGTTATTTTATCAGTTGGGTCCTTCTGAATCATGTTATGTATTTATTTTCATCATTCTGTATTTTGATTTGAAGAAAATGGCATTTTTATGACTGGCAACAATTGTTGCCAGTAGTCACACAGCTTGTCACTAGGTCAACTGTCACCCGTTCATAATAGAGAACTAATAATAATATAGTAATAACAAAATAATAATGTAGTCAGAATAAATAATAACAAAAAGTTGGAGCATCAGGTTCCTCCTGTATAAAATTCCAAACAACAAACAATTTGAACAGTTTTTTTATTCTTAATTTATTCGTCTGTAGACTCGAATTTTGTAACTTTGTAATCAAAACTTCAACAAACAGTTTTTTTTCTTAGAACCTCTAATAACACACATACTGTATATGGGGCGGCCGTGGCGTAGTGGTAATGGCAGTCGTCCCCCGATCGGAAGGTTGGTGGTTCGAATCCCGGTTCCGCACACCATGTGTCGTTGTGTCCCTGGGCAAGACACTTAACCCCGAGTTGCTCCCGGTAGGACTGGAAGGCGCCTTGCATGGCAGTCTACCGCTACCGGTGTATGAATGTGTGTATGAATGGGTGGATGGTTGGTATTGTAAAGCGCTTTGGGGTCCCTCATAGGGGGCTGGAAAGCGCTATATAAATAAGCTCCATTTACCATATATGTATATATTTCATCCCATACATTCCATCATCTTTTATGGATGATCTACTCAGTGTGGTACTTCTTGAAGCACTCCAAATGTAGTGGCACATCCCACTTTTCACACGCAAACGATGTGCGTCCGCCACAGTTTTTGCATCGCTTGTACCTGCTACCAGTGTTGCAGGGCCAGTGGTTGAAATGATCAAACCTGGTGGCATCAGTTATCGCCACAGCCATTAAAGATCTTGTAAGAATTATGAGGAGGTCAATATTAATACTGATCTCCTTTTTATCTTAATTAATCTACTTATTCAGATTGAATAGTAAATTCACGGATTCTGTTCTTTTTCAGTTTACCCAATATTTCTGTGATCTTTATGATGGATAAATACACAAAGCCATTAAGTGACAAAGACGTTAACTTAGTTTGATATGTCAAAGAGACACTATCATTTATTTAAAATAAATCAACTAAATTAACACCATTACACTTGATTGACATGATTTCACTTTCTTTCAAATTAATACGTCAGCACACTTGAATCATAACACAACAGACATAAATATTGGATGTTAACATATTTAGCCTGTGGGCTCTTCAGCTTAAAATAGTTTCCAGCTTAGATAGAGAGGGAAAGATTTAGGAGGAGAAATATGGAGGAAGAAAAGTTAAGAGTCAGGGAGTTATCTTGATGTGTTTTAACCAGAAACATGGCAGTTCTCCGGCCGATTAAAGCTACACGTTGGTACCCTTGGCAAAGCATTTGACGACTTGTTACCTCGTGAAGATGGTCAGTCTCCCTCGGTCCAGTTTGGTCAGTTCGTTTACCATTCTCAGCGTCTCCAGACGTGCGCCTTGACTCGAACCGAAAGTAACGGCAGCTCCTGGTGTTGTTTTCAAGATAAGACGTTCCTTAAAGGAATGTCAATAAAAGAGAGCTTTTTCAGCTGTTGAAGATGACTTATAACTTGGCATGTTATAAGCCTTTAACTGAATGACGTGGTCATTAGCGTGTTGACCAGACGATCATCAGTCCTTTGGGGAACCTCATCATGGCATTGAGGTCCTCAGCAAACTCCAGCAGACTTCAAGGAAAACAGGAAGTCAGAGCTCTTTTAAGGCTAACTTGACCTAGAAAGACGTAGCTCTTTCTCATTCGGTCTGTTAGGCCAGGAGCCACTGAGAGGAGGCATAAGTTAGATTAAAAATGTCAGAAAGGATAAGAAAGTTAGTTTAAGACGCCAGTTTCATGATACAGCAGATTTAGAACTTTCTTAACTCATTACCAACATTGTTGTATGAATAAACAAACGTCATCAGAGCATAACATATGGGACCTATTAATGATAATAGCTTGATTATTAAATAGGACAAAAACAAAAGTCTCTGGGTGTCTAGATTGTCCTGAGCTCAAGCTAAAATGAATGAGATAAAGTGTTCCTTTTATCTTCACATGCAAGTTCGAGAGGAGAGGAGAAATCCTCCATGTACAACATTTTGAATTAAGCAGAGTATTTGATTTATCTGACATTAAAATGTACTGATGCTCTTACAAATAAAATTATTCATTTGATAACATTTGAATTAACAAAATTAAAAGAAGTCTCTGGATGACTTAATTGCACCTTTGACACAGCAGTGAAACACAGTTTAACTCTCACAGAATAACACAGCTTAAAAGCACACATCATGAAAATGACAAAAGTTATTCTTTTGATCACATCAGCCTAAAATCAAAGATAGAAATAGTCTCTTTTGGTGACTATATTTATCAGATTACAGTTTAATGAATGATTTTGTAGTAAATGTCTTGCTTTACTGAGAGGTCAGTAAAGGTCATCACTGGACAGTTCAAAAACCTTAATTTGACCCTGGGTAGGTCCACTACATCTCCCCCCTTTTGGAAGCCATCGCCAGTCCTTGGGGATGGGGTCCAACACGAAAGGAAACCTTGAACTGTCTTTGATCTTGAAGTAATCCAGCAAGTGGAAAAGAAAAAATCAAAAATTATAATCCCATAAAGTTTTTTGAAATTCCATACTGTTCGGAGGTAATCCCATTGCGAAAAGCTTTTAATCCCTTGGAAAACTGAGTCTGTTAACTCTTGGCAAACAAAGTCTGTGATCCCTTGGAAAGCAAAGTCTTATAATCCACAGCGGTAATTCCACAGCAGTAAATCCACAACGATTAGTTTTGTTGATTGATCAGCAACAATTGTTTTCATAATCAGCATGTAGAGGGGATCCCTCGATTGACGCAGAGGAGGCGACCCTTGGATGAAGGTTGAAGACCAACGTTGAAGTAGCATGTCCCCACATCGAAGGTTGAAGGCTGGTTGGTTTCCAGTCCGTGCCACTCTGGTTCTATGTGTCATGCATTTATGTGGTTTTTAAGGTGGGCTTATGATTGGGATTTTACATTAAGCCTTACCTATATGCACCTGGTATGTAAGCTATCATGGTTTAGATCAGCTACAATTACCAATTAAGGGGTGGATCAATTCTGTAAATTAGGTATAGGGATCTGTACCTATAGAATTTTGGAGGGCTTCTGTAACGAAGGCCTCTAATTCCAAACTATTCCTCCATTCATTACTTAGTTTAGGTTAAACTAAAATAAAAATGAAATATAGTTTGATCTAAATGTCTGTTGTCTTTTAGACGAACGACGTAGGATTTGGTATTCCTAATAAATTTTGAAGTCTATGGCGAGACTCATCAAAATGAATAGATAATCTAGAATAGAAACGATCGAATCGGTTCAATTTAGAAATTGTGAGGTCAATGTAGTTTATGGTACCTTGAGTAGCTTTAAACTACATTGACTCTTCGACGATTGAGATTTAACAAAACGAACTGCATGTTGGCATAGTTAAATCCATATCATTCATTAACCAATGTTAATACAAAACCTTTTTGGCTGGGAGTGTTCAGAACCAAACAATATCTCAACTAATGACAACAGTAATGACTAAACAACAAGGAAACAACGTTTCACTGCTTCGACACACTCTTGTCGTCAGATTCCAAAGTGCAACACACAAGAAAACAGGTCTCAACTTTATGACCGAGGTCAAATTAAATCTCGTGGATTTAAACGGTTGTTAAGGTTAGTTTTTTGTTGTGGGTTTTAGGCTTAGCGTTTCTAAGTTCAAATTGGACAATGCGACTTATAGGGTGGAAATATACGGTAGTTTAAACCTGATTAGTTTATTTACTAACTTGTGTTTGGACGACCTTATTATCCCATGAAGTCGGTGAGTTTGTGAGATCTTTGTCTTTTGTGGAGTCATTGAACGCCTTGTAAGGTTTGATCTGATTTCGATGTACCCATTTAGCAATTGGCTCTTTGCGGCCTTTGCTGATTTTGATTTCGTAGACGACTGAGGACACTTTGTCTGTTATCAGATGAGGTCCAGTCCACCTGGGCATTAGTTTGCGGGCGAGAGTTCCGGTCTCGGACCCTCCTTTCCCGGTTGCTGGGGCGAACGTATAGTACCAGACTCTGTCTCCCACTTGGAGTTCATTGTGAGAGGCCTTTTGGTCGTAGTACGCCTTACGTCCTTCAGCGGATTTTTCCAGGTTTTTCTGGGCGAAAGCAAAAGTGTTTCTGAGGTGTACATTCAAATCTTTCATGTATTGTTGTGTGGTGTAGGCTGTCGCCATGGCGGCGTCGCCTGGTTGGTACAACAGGTGTAGAGGGAGAGTCATTTGTCGACCGGTCATCATCTCGAAGGGAGAGATGCCAGTTGATGTGTGTGGAGTGGCTCTTATGGCCATGAGGACCAGAGGGAGTTTCACGTCCCAGTCCTTGTGGTTTGCAGCCACGTATTTCTTCAAAATACTCACCACAGTTCTGTTTGCTCTCTCTACTTGGCCTGAAGCCTGTGGGTGGTAGCCGACATGAAAGTTAGCCTTGACGCCTAGCGTCTTCCACAGTTCTTTCATCACTTCACCTGTGAAGTGTGTACCTTGGTCTGAGTTCACCCGAAGGGGAAGTCCAAACCTTGAGAATATATGATTCATTAACAACATAGCAGTGGTTTGTGCTGTGTCGTTAGGAGCTGGTAGGCATTCTACCCATTTGGTGAATGCACAGGTTACCGTGAGAAAATATTTATTTCCTCTAGAGCTCTTAGTGAGTGGTCCAACCCAGTCGATCTGGAGGTCAGACCATGGGAATGCAATGCCTCTGCTTTGCAGTGGTGCTCTGTGAAGTGGTCTGGTTGGCTGAAACTGGCCACAGACCACGCACCCTTCAATGTAGTCCTTGACATCCTTCTTCATTCCAGGCCAATAGGCAATTTGTTTTAATGCCGTCAGCGTGGCTTTATCTCCTTTGTGTCCTGCGGACGGGAGATCATGGGCATGAACTAACATCACCCCCCTTTGGTCATGGGGAACCACGAACACAGGTGAGGACGTTGGTCCATGAGCGAAAGTTAAGATGCCCTTGATTAGTTTTAGCTGTTTGCGCAGCTGATAGAGGACCTTAAGGTCTGGATCGGAATCCAGGTCGTCTTTAGACAGAATGTTCTTGTCTGGATCAATCAGGTACAGTATCATGGAGTTAATAGCAGGATCCGACTTCTGTAGTTGGATGATGTCTGGGTCAGTCAGTGCAGGTCGTACAGAGACTGCGTTGTCAGCAGGTCTGGCTGCGGCCTGGGCACGTGTGACTGCCATAACCCTGACCGTAGGTTGTATTGACAGAGTCTTGATTAACCAGGAGGGGTCGAAGGACCATAGAGGACCTTCGTCGGCTCCTTCTTTGGCTAAGGAATCTGCAATGTCATTGTAATGCTTGTCATCGCCTGGGACTCTAGAATGCCCCGGAACTTTCTTCCAGTAGATCTGTAAGTCATGTGATGTCACCAAGTGATCACACGCTATGAAAAGCTCTTTGTGTTTGACCACTTTTCTGTCGCTTGTTAGGAAACCGTTCTGTTTCCACACAGCGAGGTGACAAGCGAAACTCAAACGAGCATAGTTAGAGTCAGTGCAGATGACTAGCGTCTTGATGGAGCGTTCTACTACCATCTGGAGAGCTATTAGGATTCCTGCAATCTCAGCATACTGAGAAGTCTGAGAGCCTAATTTGTAGCTGAAAGTTATCTGTTCTTGGTCTTGGAGGAGAACTCCTCCAACACCTGCCCTACAGATTTTGTCGCGGAGGAATGAAGATCCATCCACGTACAATGTTGTCATATCTTTGCAGATATTGTCATCAAAGAAGTGGTGATTCGGGTCTTCAGTTACTGGGGTTTTACCTCAACCGGCGGCTGGGTGGCTGGTACATCTTGTGTACACTTCTGGCAGATTGCCAAGTCCGTCCCCAGATGAGACTTCTTGTTTTGACCATAACGTATGTCTAGGTTAAAACTTTGAAGCGCCATGAGCCACGTTGCAACACGTGAGTTTGTCACCACACCATCTCTGATGCGTTCACTGTTAAGAAAGGTCACTGGCTGGTGTTGTGTTTCCACAATGATTTTCTGTCCACCAATGTAGCTGGAGAAATGTTTAACTGCCCACACTGTGGTCAGTAAAGCTTTCTCACAGTCTGAGAATCTCAACTCGGGGCCTGCCATCGTTTTGCTGGCGTAGGCTACTACACGTTTGTCTCTGTCGTGTATCTGGTACAGACCTGCACTTATGCAATGAGCTGAGAAGCCCACTTCCAAGTAAAACTCTTTGTTGTAGTCTGGGTAGACTAAACAAGGGGCTGACTTGATCCTGTTTATAAGAGCGTCCATTGCCTGTTGCTGTTTGTCAGTCCAAACAAATGGTACGTCTTTTTTAAGGAGTTCAGTCAGTGGTTTCGCAAGGTCCGCATAGTTTTCGATGAATTGGTTCGAGTAGTTACACACGCCCAGAAAACTTTGTAGTTCTTTGAGATTGGTGGGGACTTTGAGATTGTCGAGGCCTTGGGTGCGAGTCAGCTGTGGTTGTACTCCGTCAGGACCTACAAGTAGGCCAACGTAGTCCACTTTGGTTCTGCACCATTGACATTTCGACAGCGATATTTTAGCACCAGCAGTTGTCAGCTGATTCAGAACGTGGTCGATCTCAGCCAAATGTGAGTCCAGTGTTGGCTGTCTCAAAAGGACATCGTCCACGTAGATCAGTGTCCCACGCTCGTGGGCGTCTGGACATGCTTTGTTCAAGAAAATGTTGAACTCTGCAGGTGAGTTAGCGTAGCCAAAGGGACACCTGTTAAAGGTGTACTGACGGCCACCAAAAGTGAAAGCTAGTTTGTACTGGTCCTCGGCGCGCACAGGGATGGTCCAAAAACCAGAGGCGACGTCGAGAGTCGAGAAGTACTTACCATTGGTGACCTTGGGCAGTTCCTGTTGGAGTTGCGTCATAGGCCATCTGGATAAGGGAACTTGTTTGTTCAGCTTTCTGTAGTCTATAGTGAGTCTCCACTTACCATTAGGTTTTAACACCGGCCATAAAGGCGCAGAGTAAGTGCTGTTACAGTATCGGATGATACCTTTTTCTAACAGGTCATTAATGATTTCTCTGATAGGTTGATGTGCTGCCAGAGGAATCTTGTACTGTCTGACAAATGCAGGGGGAGCATTAGGCGGGGTTGGGATGCTCACTGTGTGGAGCGTGGTCAACCCACAATCCATCGAGTCAGTTGAGAATGATTTCTCATATTTTAGAAGAACTTTGCGAAGTTTGTCCCTTTCTTCATCAGTTTTCAGGGCGTCGGCTTGGGCGACCACCTGGTCAATCTGTGAAGCAACTGAGAGGGGTTCTTGTTCTTTGGGGAGCTCCAGTGAGTCCCCTTCAGTGTCGTAAAACCTGTCAACAGGTAGTGCACTGTAAGTTTGGGGGCATAGACTGTCTCCTTTGTTGAAACCGAACCTGCGGACAGTGTCCTGGTCGGACTCACTGGGGGAGAAAAGAGCTATGGCCTGTGTTGGTTTCGTGAACAAGACTTGCCCCGTGTGTTGATATGGGATCAAGTTCTCTGGGAGTCCTCCCAGAAATGGAATGCTTAGCTCAAAATCATGAAAATCAGTGGAGATCAACCATCCTAGCTGTGTGTTTTTTGGGATCAGTACCTCTTCTGTGCTTGTGTTGCACACAGCAACAGTCGTGGTTCTGCAGTCGAGGGTCACTTGGAATGTGGCCTCCATGGACAGTCCTAAGTTGAAAAACATAGGAGATGGTTGAAAGTATGCCAGTTTTGTGCTAATAGCTTGTCCTTTCATGATGTGACACATCACCGGCTTGTTCATAACCTGAGGTGGTACCGCAGTGTTATGGCTGTTAGCAATCTGACAGACCTCTGGAATGGTCTGTCCAGCCTTAAGGTTCTCTGTTGTTAGCACAGGAGAGTCCTTTGTGGCTGTGTCTAGTGACCACAGTACATTGTTGTTGATGTCCACTCGGACACCTAACCTTACCAAAATGTCGGAGCCTATGTAGGTTGCATGTGGTAAGTTCGGGACCACGAGGAACGGGTGATCCAGTTCTCGTTGGTTCCAGATCAGTTTCAGGTCAATGATCCCTTTTGCGGTCATTACCTGTTTATCGTTGGGGTCCAACGAAAAGCGGAAAGCCTTTTTGTTCATTTCTAGACCCAACTGTTTTTTAACCAAGGTTCCATAGAAAGCTTGGCTGATCGCTGATTTCTCCGTCCAAGGAGACAAAACAGCATCATCGGTGTGGGATCCTTGGATCTCAACACCTTTGACTACCTGCGGTAGGTAGTGTTCAGTGAGTGCTGACTGTTTCAGCTCGCAGAGGAGGCTCTCTTGTTGGGCCTTTTCTGCCTCACCTGTTG
>JBBPBX010037410.1:0-25078 GCA_038048925.1 Garcialebias charrua | reverse complement strand
ATGCATACACACTTATTACATAACCAAATTAATTATGTAATAACTTTTTTTTAAATTAAATAAAGTTTGAGATTTTCATCTATTTAATACATTTACTCAGATTTTGTACAAAATAAATATAAATGACAGAATAATGTAAAAAATACTGAAACAGGTTTTAGAAAATATTAAAAGTTAATAATAAAAAGATAATAATGCCCAGAAGTCATCTGTTTGAAATTTGCACATATTTTAATAAACTAAATTATTTTATTTGGACTATATTCACCTGTCAGTTTTATTATTTTTGTAGATTTTAAATAAATGTAAAATGTCATGAAAATATGTTTTGTTTTGTTTGTTTTGTTTTGTTTGTTTGTTTGTTTGTGGGCTGCAGGTGGTGGTCGGAGATAAAGTCATCCTGAATCCGGTAAACGCCGGTCAGCCACTGCACGCCTCCAACTACGAGCTGAGCGACCATCCGGGGTGTAAAGAGGTGAGAGACGGCGCCGCTGGGTCCGGTGGTTTGAGTCCAGATAAAAACTGACAAGAAGCCAAAGAGACGATTAGACACACTCACACCGACCACAGACACACACACACCGACCACAGACACACACACACCGAGCACAGACACACACACCTGAACAAACAGCAGAGCCAACAGCTGATGATGATGAGAAGTTGAGACTGTTGTCGCCCCCTGCAGGTGAACTCTGTGAACTGCAACACCAGCTGGAAGATCAACCTGTTCATGATGTTCAGTGACCACCGGGAGGAGGTCCTCAAAGGAGTGAGGCGCAGCTACACAACAACAACACAATGATAACACAACACAATGATAACAACAACACAATGATAACACAATGATAACAACACAATGATAACACAATGATAACAACACAATGATTACACAACAACACAATGATTACACAACAACACAATGATAACAAAACAATGATAACAACAACACAATGATTACAACACAATGATAACAACAACAAAATGATAGCAACACAATAACAAAATGATAACACAATGATAACAACACAATAACAACAAAATGATAACAACAACAACACAATGATAACAACACAATAACAACACAATGATAACAACAACAACAACAACACAATGATAACAAAATGATAACACTATAACAACAAAATGATAACAACACAATGATAACAACAACACAATGATAACAACACAATGATAACAACACAATGATAACAAAATGATAACACAATAACAACAAAATGATAACAACACAATGATAACAACACAATAACAATAAAATAACACAATAACAACACAATGATAACAACCAACAACAACACAATGATAACAAAACAATGATAACAAAATGATAACAACACAATAACAACAACAACACAACGATAACAACACAACGATAACAACACAATGATAACAACACAATGACAACAAAATGATAACAACAACAACACAATGATAACAACAACAACAACATAATGATAACAACAACACAATGATAACACAATGATAACAACAACACAATGATAACAACAACACAATGATGACAACAACACAATAACAACAACAACACAATGGTAATAACACAACAATGATAACACAACAACACAATGATAACACAACAACACAATGATAACACAACAACACAAAATCTGATAAAACACAATGATAACAACACAATGATTACAACACAATAACAACACAATGATAACAACACAATGATAACAAAATGATAACAACACAATAACAAAATGATAACACAATGATAACAACACAATAACAACAAAATGATAACAACACAATAAAACACAATGATAACAACAACACAATGATAACAACACAATGATAACAAAATGATAACAACACAATAACAACAAAATGATAACAACACAATGATTACAACACAATGATTACAACACAATGATAACAACACAATGATAACAAAATGATAACACAATGATAACAAAATGATAACAACACAATAACAAAATGATAACACAATGATAACAACACAATGATAACAAAATGATAACAACACAATGATAACAAAATGATAACACAATGATAACACAATGATAACAAAATGATAACACAATAACAACAAAATGATAACAACACAATGATTACAACACAATGATTACAACACAATGATAACAACACAATGATAACAAATTGATAACACAATGATAACAACACAATAACAACAAAATGATAACACAATAACAACACAATGATAACAACAACACCAACAACACAATGATAACAACACAATGATAATGAAATGATAACAACACAATAACAACAAAATGATAACAACACAATGATAACAACAACAACAACACAATGATAACAACGACAACACAATGATCACAACAACAACAGCATAATGATGACAACAACAACAACACAATGATAACAACAACACCACAATGATAACACAATAACAACAACACAATGATAACAACAACACAATGATGACAACAACACAATAACAACAACAACACAATGGTAATAACACAACAATGATAACACAACAACACAAAAACTGATACAACACAATGATAACAACACAATGGTAATAACAACACAGTGATAACAACAACACCATGATGACAACAACACAATGATAACAACAACACAATGGTAATAACACAACAATGATAACACAACAACACAGTGATAACACAACAACACAAAAACAATGATAACACAATGTTAATAACAACAACATCATAACAGCAACACTAACACAACTCAGTAACACAATAACAACAGTTTGGATATGACAAAGATGTAATCTGTACTTTATTTCCTGGTGTGTGTGTGTGTGTGTGTGTGCATGTGTGTGTGTCAGGGCGATGTTGTGCGTTTGTTCCACGCTGAGCAGGAGAAGTTTCTGACCTGTGACGAGTACAAAAGCAAACTGCACGTTTTCCTGAGAACGACACTGAGGCAGTCGGCGACGTCTGCGACCAGCTCCAACGCTCTGTGGGAGGTCGAGGTACACACACACACACACACACACACACACACAACCACCAGTTGTCTCAGAAGCTGGTTAACGAGTTTCCTCTGATTGGTCCGTCAGGTTGTCCATCATGACCCGTGCCGTGGGGGGGCGGGGCACTGGAACAGTCTGTACCGGTTCAAGCACCTGGCCACGGGGAACTACCTGGCTGCAGAGGTAAGCTGAACATTAAAGTTCATGAAAACATCATGTGGGGCGGGGCCGGAGCACGGTGGGGGCGTGTCATGGTTTGTGTGGTTCGTGTGGAGGCTGCAGAGTCTGATCCAGCTCAGATTAAAATCTGATGGAGCTCCGCCCCCTGCTCCTCCTGGATCCTCGGAGCTGAACCCAAGAGGTTCTGTCCCGTGAGTCATGTTCAGTTCTGGCTCTGAGACATTTGTTCTGTTCGCAGGAGAACCCGGGGTACAAAGGAGACAACCCAGAGCTGTCGGCCTCGGTGAGTCCTGCGTTCCAGTCAGGAGGGCGCATCGGCTGATGACCCCTCATCCTGACCTCTGACCTCTCTGCAGACGGACGGGGCCCGCAGCAACAAGCGCTCTCAGGGCGAACGGATCAAGTACAAGCTGGTGGTGGTGCCTCACGGGAACGACATCGCCTCGCTGTTCGAGCTCGACTCCACCACGCTGCAGAAGAACGACTCCTTCGTGCCGCGGTAGGGACTTCCTGTCTGACAGGAAGTGCGCTGGCCGGGTCACATTGTGCTTCCTGTTCGTGGAAAATGTCAGCAGAGTTCTAAAATCCTGCTGCTGAGCCTCGAACCCTCAGGTTGTTCAGACAAGTCTTTGATGTGATGATGTCATCAGGAGGCTGACAGTACAGGAACCTGCACAGAACCGTCAGGTCCAGATGGTCCTGACGTGGGGGGGTTGGCTGACGGTCATACGAGGAGTCAACTGCTCTTCTCTGGAGAAATGTGTTTGTTGTTTTGTTCTGTTGGTGTTGAGGTGGTTGTCTTCGCACCATGACACCAGGCAGGCCACCTCCCTCCTCTCACTGCAGTATCATCTGCAAACTTCAGGATGACGGTGTCCTCATGGGAGGCAGAACAGTTGTGGGTGAACAGGGAGTAGATGATGGGACCGAGAACACACCCCTGTGGAGTTCCAGCGTTTGTGTTGATCCTGGCTGAGGCCCTGGTACCCGTCCTGACTGGGTGGGGCTTGCCGGTCAGGAAGTCTAGAAGCCAGTCAGTTCCTCGTACCGTCCGGTCTCGTCTGGTCCTGGTGAAACGAGTCTTGTTGCACGCTGAACAGTGACGTTAGCATTCGGCTAATTTTACCTTTCTGTTTAGTCTGGACCAGTTTGTTTTTCCTGATTTTTGTACTGAATGAATCAAAATAAGAATGTTTGTTTCAGAAACTCGTTTGTTCGACTGAGACACCTGTGCACGAACACGTGGATCCAGAGCACGAATGTTCCCATCGACATCGACGAAGAACGGCCCATCAGACTCATGGTGACGTTTTAATATCACAACGTCTTGGTTTGTTGAGAAGACGACTAAAAAATTAAATGTTTTATTCTAGAAAGAGTCATTTAGAGAAGAACACGCAGGACGTAAGGACAAAAGTGAAAACGTCGTGAAAACAAATCAACCTTTGTTCTGGACTTCTTGTGTGTCGCGCTGTAGTTGGGGACGTGTGCCACTAAAGAAGACAAGGAGGCGTTCGCCATCGTCTCGGTTCCGGTCATGGAGATCCGGGATCTGGACTTCGCCAACGATGCCAGCGCCATGCTGAGCACCATGGTGGACCAGTTCAGCTCGGGCTTCATCAGCCAGAACGACCGAAAGTACGGCCATTTTTAACGCTTCTTCGTAGAAACATGAAGCTGAAGAGCGTTGGACACTCAGAGGCGTCCCTGTTTCAGGTTCGCCATCAAGCTGCTGGAGGACGTGGTTTTCTTCGTGGCCGACGTCGTTAACAGCGGCCAGCCGGTTCTGGACATCGTCATGACCAAAGCCAACAGAGAGCGTCAGAAACTGATGAGAGAACAGAACATCCTCAAGCAGGTCAGAACCTGAAGCTGTGTGCATGTGATTGTCTGTCAGTAAAATATCTCATGAACCAGTGGACAGATGGGAAGGAAACGCTCGTATCACTGGATGTTCACAACCGATGAAACTTTTGGTGCCAACCTGAGTCAAGATGGCCGGCACAGCTAAAGCTGTTTAGTTAAAACTTAGCGTGGCTGAGAGTCGTCTCCAACACACACTCTGAGCTTTAACAGATGAGCTGTTGCATGAGATCGCATGGTTTTACCAAAAACTGCGTCAGTATTTTACCTGCAGCAGATAGCAGTCAGAGTGATGGGTTTGGAAAATCAGGGAGGACAGCTAGCGTTGGACTCAAGCTAATCAGAGTCAATCAGACAGCTAACCGCTAATCAAGATGCAAGCTACTTAAATAGAGCTAACAGCTAATCGGAGTCCAGCTAACTTCTAGTTGTCAATCAAGACTCAAGCTCACAGCTAATTAAATCGAGCCAACAGTGAAAAAGATTTGAGCTAACAGCTAATCGAGCTGAGCAAAACATGCAATCAAATTTGAGCCAACAGATCATCAGAACATCGCTAAAAGCTAAAGGTGTGTTAAAAGCTAATTATAGTTTAACTAACAGCTAAAGTGCTACTTCAACTTAAGCTAACAGATAGTCAGATTTGTGTTTACTGCTAATCGAGGATGAACTAAACTCTAATCCAATCTGAGCTAACATAGTTGAACTCAAGCTAACAGCTAATCAAAGTTAAGCTAACAGCTAAAGTGCTAAAAGCTAATCAGAGTTGAGCTAACGGCTAATCAGATTTGAGCTAAAAACTAATCAGAGTTGAGCTAACAGCTAATCAGAGTTGAGCTAAAAGCTAATCAGAGTTGAGCTAACTTCTAGTTGTCAGTCAAGACTCAAGTTCACAGCTAATTAAATCGAGCTAACAGTGAAAAAGATTTTGGCTAACAGCTAATCGAGCTGAGCAAAACATGCAATCAAATTTGAGCTAACAGATGATCAGAACAGCGCTAACAGCTAAAGGTGTGTTAAAAGCTAATCATAGTTTAACTAACATCTAAAGTGCTACTTCAACTTAAGCTAACAGATAGTCAGACTTGTGTTTACTGCTAATCGAGGATGAACTAAACTAATCCTATCTGAGCTAACATAGTTGAACTCAAGCTAACAGCTAATCAAAGTTAAGCTAACAGCTAAAGTGCTAAAAGCTAATCAGAGTTGAGCTAACAGCTAATCTAACTTGACACCATTTGAAACAACTCATAGTCCAACCTATTCTCTGCCACAGATTACCCACAATGCAGTGCAGGTGACCCTTTGTGTGTTTGTTCAGATCTTTGGCATCCTGAAGGCGCCCTTTAAGGACCGAGGAGGAGGCGAGGGTCCTCTGCTGTGTCTGGAGGAGCTGGCGGACCAGAAGAACGCTCCATTCCAGTACATGTTGAGACTCTGCTACAGAGTCCTGAGACACTCGCAGGACGACTACCGCAAGAACCAGGTGAGGACGAAACGTCCGAGCTGAAACCGAGACACAGAACCTGCGTCAAATCAATATTTTATCATAAAGCACGACTGAAGAAAAGTAGGCAAACATTTCAAAGGTTCTGCTCCGTCCTGAGGGTTTTGCTCTGTCTAAACCTCCAGGAGCACATCGCCAAGCAGTTCGGCGTGATGCAGAGTCAGATCGGTTACGACATCCTGGCCGAAGACACGATCACCGCGCTGCTGCACAACAACCGCAAACTGCTGGAGAAGCACATCACCAAGAAAGAGGTGGAGACCTTCGTCAGCCTGGTCCGAAAGAACCGGGAGCCCAGGTACCCATGAGGGAGGAGGAGCAGGGTTCAGGCAGAGGGCAAACGTTTACCGGATCGACCCGTTCCGGGTTTAACAAAAACTAAACCTCAGCTGGTTTGCATCGTTGAAAGAAGAACAAACGCATCATCAGAATCCACGGGGGGTTAGGGTTAAAACCCGGTCCTGTTTGGGCCTGGACTTCACAGCAGAAACGGGTCAGAGAGTTGGACTGAACACTTTCTACACAGTCACAGCTGAACACGGAGCATCTCTGTCTAAACTTTATAAAACTTCTACTTCCATCAGAACTTCAGTGTTTCTCTCCTGCTGGAGGTCCGATGGTTCCTCTCAGAGGTCAGAGGTCACACACACTCCCATTGTGTCTGACCTCAGTTTGGTCTTCTAAACAGGAAGTGAAGGCACTCTTTAACTTGTCCTATCTTCCCCATCAAACCCAGTAGAACCAAACGGAGCCTGTGGTACCATCAGAACCTTCTGCTGCTCACGAGTCAAGAAGTTCTTTTATTTTATTGTGTTTCTCAGCCTTATTTTTTACTCCGTCTCTGCTTGAAGTGTTGCTGGGTGTTGCCCCTCCCCTTTTCGTTTGCCTCTAAATTAGGCGGGAATCACCATGGTAACCAGTGACTCAGCAGATTCTGGGTCCCTGCCTGGAGTTTCAATTTTGCAGCAGTTTGTTAGATTCCATCATGGCCGCCTCCAGACGTCTGATGGTTTTATCATCTGCTCTTATTCTCTTTTTATTTCGTTGTCTTGGTTTTCCATGGATTTAGTTTTTTGTTTTTATTTGGTGTCTTTATTTTGTTGACAACATTTTGTTAAAGAGGAACTTACCCCACTGTGAAACTATAGCTCCGCCCCAAGACAAGATTTAAAAAATGCAACAAAGTGGGTGTGCCAAGAGGCACTGCCTAAAGGAGGGGAGGAGGTGGGGCCAGGACGAGAGACCGTGACATGCAGCTAGCATTAGCATAATTTATGCAACATGGAAAGTTACGTTAGTGAGGTGGAGGACTTTGAGGTGGAGGACTTTTCACCCCTAATAAATATACTGCTAACCTGAAAATGATATCGATCAGCGGTGGTTGTGCATTTATGTTACAGACTGTCAGTGAACGCACCGCGAGAGAGTGTGTGGCAAGCGCGCGGGTAATTGACAGAAAGGAAAAGTGCAGAGAACGGAGCAATGAAGGGTTGTGCTGTATGAGAAAGTGTATCGTGCGGTTTAAGCAATAAAGCGACGTAAGCTCCAAAACAGTATGTTTATTAAGCGTGCAGTGAAACATCACACTCACAATGCTAATGCTACGTTGCTATCGCTAATCCAACTCCCGATCTCTGCAGGGGAGTGGCTCTGCTTGAACCTTTTATACTCACGCAGCAGAAGATGTGACGACAGAGTGAGAAGACACGTCAGAGTGAGAGTCGTTGACCAATAAGAAAATTAGGCTGCAGTACCACAGTTCAACCCATAGGATTAGTGTAAACACGTTTTTAGACCAAATATTGTAGATTTAATAATAATAATAATAATTAATTCAATTTATAACGCACTTTTCATTACTGAAAATCTCAAAGTGCTACACATATATTGAATGCTACACACATTCATAAACCGGTGGCGGCAGACTACCATGCAAGGTGCTTTCCAGTCTTACCGGGAGCAACTCAGGGTTAAGTGTCTTGCTCAAGGACACAACGACAAAAACATGAAATTGAACACAGACATAGTGCTATACAACATTTTACACACATTCTAGGGAGTTTATCAGATTAAAAAAAGTTAATTTTGGGGTAAGTACCTCTTTAAGCACTTCGAGGCTTTACAGTAATAATTGTGCACTTTGTTATGATCTATCGTTTTGTTGATTCCTGTGGAGTTTCTGTGGGAGGATGTTTTGTTCTGGGGGTCCACCTGTGTCTCAGGTCTGCTCTCCCACCTGTGCAGGTTTCTGGACTACCTGTCAGACCTGTGCGTGTCCAACAACGTGGCCATCCCCGTCACGCAGGAGCTCATCTGCAAATGTGTGCTGGAACCCAAAAACCAGGACATCCTCATCAAAACCGAGTGAGTCGGAGCGACGACGAGGAGGGGGGCCTTCATCAGTCTCAGCCCACAGTTTGATCTCTACAAGCTGATACTAAACTTTATTATGTCATCTGTTTTCACCTGTTCGTTTTAATTATGTCGTCTGTTTTCACCTGTTCGTTTTAATTATGCCGTCTGTTTTCACCTGTTCGTTTTAACTATGTCATGTTTTCACCTGTTCCTTTTAATTGTCATGTTTTCACCTGTTCGTTTTAATTGTCATGTTTTCACCTGTTCCTTTTAATTGTCATGTTTTCACCTGTTCGTTTTAATTATGTCGTCTGTTTTCACCTGTTCGTTTTAATTATGTCGTCTGTTTTCACCTGTTCGTTTTAACTATGTCATGTTTTCACCTGTTCCTTTTAATTGTCATGTTTTCACCTGTTCGTTTTAATTATGTCATGTTTTCACCTGTTCGTTTTAAAGATCCACTGACGTGATTTTTCTACTATTCATCAAATTGCTCAAAATATATATATTTTATCATTTAAATATGTTAGTTTTTGCAAACAAAATGATAAATCACTTTAATTTTGCTTTAAAAGTGATTTTGAACTTCAAGCCGTGTTTAATCATGGGAAATCCGTTTACACCTGAACGCACCATCTGTGATGTAATGTCCAGAGTGAGAGGCAGAGGGCTCCAGTCTCTTCAATAGCGGACATTTTAAAACTTGACTAATTTATCAATCTAGGTGAAGATTTGAGCTATTTGTCTTCATTTTGGGAAGCAGAAAATAGTTTGGGTGATGGAACAAGAAACAACAGGATCTAATTTAGGTCTGATGCTGTATCAGACTGACCTTCATGTGGAGCTGCGCACACCGTGACAAGCTCAGAGCTCTGCCTCAACTCTGGACATTACATCACAGATGGTGCGTTCGGGTGTAAACGGATTTCCCATGATTAAACACAGCTTGAAGTTCAAAATCACTTTTAAAGCAAAATTAAAGTGATTTATCATTTTGTTTGCAAAAACTAACATATTTAAATGATAAAATATATATATATTGAGCAATTTGATGAATAGTAGAAAAATCACGTCAGTGGATCTTTAAGTATGTCATCTGTTTTCACCTGTTCGTTTTAACTATGTCATGTTTTCACCTGTTCCTTTTAATTGTAATGTTTTCACATGTTTGTTTTAATTATGTCATGTTTTCACCTGTTTGTTTTAAGTATGTCATCTGTTTTCACCTGTTCGTTTTAACTATGTCATGTTTTCACCTGTTCCTTTTAATTGTCATGTTTTCACCTGTTCGTTTTAAGTATGTCATCTGTTTTCACCTGTTCCTTTTAATTGTAAGGTTTTCACCTGTTCGTTTTAACTATGTCATGTTTTCACCTGTTCCTTTTAATTGTCATGTTTTCACCTGTTCGTTTTAAGTATGTCATCTGTTTTCACCTGTTCCTTTTAATTGTAATGTTTTCACCTGTTCGTTTTAACTGTCATGTTTTCACCTGTTCCTTTTAATTGTAATGTTTTCACCTGTTTGTTTTAATTATGTCATGTTTTCACATGTTTGTTTTAAGTATGTCATCTGTTTTCACCTGTTTGTTTTAAGTATGTCATCTGTTTTCACCTGTTTGTTTTAATTATGTCATGTTTTCACCTGTTCGTTTTAAGTATGTCATCTGTTTTCACCTGTTTGTTTTAATTATGTCATGTTTTCACCTGTTCGTTTTAAGTATGTCATCTGTTTTCACCTGTTTGTTTTAATTATGTCATGTTTTCACCTGTTCGTTTTAACTATGTCATGTTTTCACCTGTTCCTTTTAATTGTAAGGTTTTCACCTGTTCGTTTTAACTATGTCATGTTTTCACCTGTTCCTTTTAATTGTCATGTTTTCACCTGTTCGTTTTAAGTATGTCATCTGTTTTCACCTGTTCCTTTTAATTGTAATGTTTTCACCTGTTCGTTTTAACTGTCATGTTTTCACCTGTTCCTTTTAATTGTAATGTTTTCACCTGTTTGTTTTAATTATGTCATGTTTTCACATGTTTGTTTTAAGTATGTCATCTGTTTTCACCTGTTTGTTTTAAGTATGTCATCTGTTTTCACCTGTTTGTTTTAATTATGTCATGTTTTCACCTGTTCGTTTTAAGTATGTCATCTGTTTTCACCTGTTTGTTTTAATTATGTCATGTTTTCACCTGTTCGTTTTAAGTATGTCATCTGTTTTCACTTGTTCGTTTTAAGTATGTCATCTGTTTTCACCTGTTCCTTTTAATTGTCATGTTTTCACCTGTTCCTTTTAATTATGTCATCTGTTTTCACCTGTTTGTTTTAATTGCCATGTTTTCACATGTTCGTTTTAATTATGTCATGTTTTCACCTGTTCCTTTTAATTATGCCATCTGTTTTCACCTGTTTGTTTTAATTGCCATGTTTTCACATGTTCGTTTTAATTATGTCATGTTTTCACCTGTTCCTTTTAATTATGTCATCTGTTTTCACCTGTTTGTTTTAATTGCCATGTTTTCACATGTTCGTTTTAATTATGTCATATGTTTTCACCTGTTCGTTTTAATTATGTCATGTTTTCACCTGTTCGTTTTAACTTGGGAGCAGAGACGTTCATTTGTGAATCTAATTTGACAAACAGTTTTTTATCCCTAACGTCCACATTTACAAAACCAGAAGAAAATGATTTCCCTTTCCCCTCAACATAACATGATCAACTCAACCAGCAGGGGGCGACAGAGCTGACAACAAAGGCTTTTTAAACTCACCAGCAGATCAACACTGTAGCACGTTTTGACTGGATTATGTTTTTAATGACGTTATTTCATTTCCTTGTTCCAGGCGGCGCGTGTCAAAAGATGCTCACTCTGGTGTCGATCAGGCAGACTACATAGGGATGGACGACTATGGAGACGAAGACGAGGTAGACCCGTCCTCCTTGTCTCTGTTGAACATTCAGGGACATACTGGGATGTAAACACACCACAACAAACCTTTAACTGGACTTTCTGACCAACCGTTCTGAAGGATTTGTTGTGTGCACATCGTATCGTGATGAAAGAGATAATCCCACTAAACCAGACTGTCCAAAATGTCTCCAGTTGACACAGAAAGACTCCAAAGAACAGCAGGACAGGGACGTCCAACTGGGACAATACATAGTTCCCACACAGTGGCGAGTATTGCGCAATACCGAGTTTTTCACCACTCGTAAAGGCAGAAATGGCGGACAAACACATTCGAGCTACCACAGCTAAATACATTACTAGCTTCACCAAGGAACAAGAGCAAAATGGCAGTGGTCGGAGTTGAATGAGTTTGAGAAAGAAATCATGGCAGACGAAGCGGACAACTTGTCACCAAGTAGTTACTCTGATATCATTAATTATTTAATTACTACGAGGAGCGCACACCGAGGAGCTTCACAGCTTTAAATCCAAAAAAGATGTGTAAACTGTCTCAATCATATCTAACCAGCTAAATAAAGGTTTAACTAAAATAACACACAGCCAGCACAAACAGTCCAAGCTGAACACGGACCAGGACCAGCACTTTGAGTGTTACCGTGTTGGAAGTTAGCATGTCGCGTTAGCATGTCGCGTTAGCATCCGTCGCACGGAGGCTCGCGTCAAGCTCAGGTCGGATGGCGTAGATCCGTCGCGGCCGCGGGGGCACGTCCCATGGGACCGACGCGTCGCCCCCACGACTTGGCTCCCATCCTCCTTCCCCCACTGGGGCGGTCTCGTGAGGAGGCCGTTGTCGCGTTAGCGAGATGCTAAGCTAACCACAGCAAGACGGTGTTGCTAAATAATGGGGAAAAAAACAGCTCTAACACACAGACAGTTGTACTCTAACATTGTTCTGACATTGTTTCACAAAATGATTTATGTAGAATATTTTGTTTACCGGCCAAAAGCACGACGTCTTCCAGAGCAGATCCGAAGTCAGCTGCTGTGAGTGAGCTTCTCCGATGAGATAAATCCTTCACGTTTACTTTTTTTTTGATTAAGTGAAACCTGCGCGTTGCCCAAACGTCTACCCGACTGGAACACCCACTGACCCAACACGAAGTAACCATTGCAATTAATTAGAAATTAACAAAAAAACAACGTGAAAAATGGACATCCATTAGACTGCGCTCTTACTGCTCTCTGCCTCCCTGTGGGAGGGTCCAACCGGAAATTCCACAGATGTGACGTCACATGGGAACTATGTATATGTACAGAAGTTCTCAGACAGCTCTAAAGGAATACGTTCTGCCGTCCCTGCAGTGTTTGGATGTTTCTTGTATGAACAGAGTTTCCTGCTCTCTTTGAGGTTTGCTGGTCTCCTGGTTTCAGGTGTGGCTGGTCTGGACCGATAAGACCAACGAGAAACAGGAGAAGAGCATCAGGCAGCTGGCTCAGGAGGCAAGACAAGGAAACGCTCACGATGAGAACGTCCTCACCTACTACAGGTACGTCCGACCTCAGACACCATCCGGACCCCGCCAGAGTTTTATGAACCGACTTGTTGTGTCTCTGCGGACTCCTCAGGTACCAGCTGAAGCTCTTCGCCCGCATGTGTCTGGACCGTCAGTACCTGGCCATCGATGAGATCTCCAAGCAGCTGGACGTGGAGCTCATCTTCCTCTGCATGATGGACGAGACGCTGCCCTTTGACCTGCGGGCATCTTTCTGTCGCCTCATGCTGCACGCCCACGTGGACCGGGACCCCCAGGAGCTGGTGACCCCCGTCAAGTTCGCTCGCCTGTGGACCGAGATCCCCACTTCCATCACCATCAAAGAGTTGGTGGATTTTAATCCCGCAGCAATGATCCTCTGTCTCAGGCTTCAGATTGTACAGATGAGGCAGGAAATGTCAAGTCTTTGTAGCGATGATGTTTAACGAAGAGCGACTTCCTCTTGCAGTCCTTCCTGCTATTTAGCCGTATTATATTTACTCAGAATCAGAATGTTTTGGTATTATTGTACCGAGATACTGTGAGATTATGTTCGTACAGTCGTCCGAAAGACGGGCGGAGTGCACGTTGCTGCTCCTGAGAGCGTGGCCCCTTATCCTTTATCAGAATACTTTTTACATAGAAAAAGGGAAAAAAACATGAGGATGGATAGTGGTATTACAAAAAAGATCTCTTCACATCTTGTCCTATCAGGAGGACACGATTTAAGACATTAAAAACTACCAGCAGTACATTTATAGACACATTACATGCATTTGATGACAAGACGGTGAGATTTGTCCATGAAGCACTTCCAGATAGAACATAGTCCTGATAAGATGTTGGTGTTCAGCCGGCAGTTCTGATAAGCCTTCACAGAAGTTCTCAGATAGGGATGGGTGATAGATGAAGCTTTTTCCTTAGTTGACCCATGTCCCAGGAGAAATTTGATAGTCTGCTCACATCCGAGGCCAAACGGGGGAGTCAGATTCAGATAAGCCCCAATTTAAAAAGCTAAGTCTGGTCCTCTGGACATTCAAAAAATAAAACAAAACATTTTTTGAATGTCCAGAGGACCAGACTTAGCTTTTTTAGCTTTTTCTACCTGGATTATTGAGCATGCATCAGCGTATGAGCCACAATTGTTGAGTTTTTTAGGCAGACTGTTTTTTTATCTTGTCAGCCTTGAGCCCTGCTGGAACTTTCAAGATCCACAATGGCCAGATTAGTGGGCATTCCACTGGTCCGCGCTATGAGCCTTCTCCAAGGTTGTCTCCAACATGCTGGCGAGTCCTAAAGCCGCAGGTGGCCTGAGATTCTCACAAATCGCCTCCATCTTACGGTTCAGCTCGTAAATCAGCTGATTTTGAGTACTCCTAGCACGAACCAAACCTTTACACAGACTTGGCAGTTTTGTCATTGCCGATGTCTTCCTCAAAAGCCGATAACATAAGGGACCCGCTGATGCCAAAAAGTAGAAACCCTGCTATCATGAATCCAATTACAGGGAGTCCTTGACTTACGAAGAGTTCCGGACCTACGAGCCGTTCGTAACCCGATTTTGACGTAAGTCGGGGACCACCCGAGCCGCCACTTATACACGTACATGTACGGTAATGTACAGTTACCTAGCACTTCGCCTATCCTAACACAGTGTAGTACATAATTATCAAAAAACACATACATTACATTTTTAACCTTAATAAAAACCTTAATAAAAATATAATTTCTTACTTTGAGCTGGTCAAGCCTGTCTCCGTCTTTAGCATGTTAGCTCTTGCACATCCGAGCTCCGCAGCTTCGATGCTGCTCCACGCGGTCCAAACTGTTTACAGGAAGGACTGTTAGCATGTTAACTCCATACATTTGGAGCCAGAAAAAGAGAATAACTTACTGAAAGCTGTTTCTCCGCGGTGTCCGTCCATCCAAAACAAGCAGCTGCCCGTTAGCGTTAGCACCGCCATTAGTTGTGCCCGTTAGCGTTCCAGTTAGCCCATCCAAAAGACGTCCACAGAGTTCACCGAGCGTTTTCCAGCTCATTTATCCGTATAAGGCAACCTCTTATCGGACACACAGTCCTCCAAAACAGGCTGTAGAGGCTGGAACTAACAAAGGTAACCGCAAAATGGCGGAGGCAGCATTTCCGGAAACTGCCGGAAACTGCCGGAAACTGCGCAAATACGCTTAAAAATTACAATTAAACTTTATTCATAAAACCATTTAAAGCAACCACAGCTGCAACAAAGTGCTGTACACATGAAATAAAGAGCATTTAAACACATACATTTTTTTTTTTATATTTCATATTTTTATTAATATGATGCGTTCGTATGTCCGAGTTGCCGTAAGTCGAGGACCACCTGTATATAAACATCTTCACGTCCTCCTGAGACAGAGCAGAAAGACGCATCAGCTCCCACACCTCCCACGGGTCCATGACGGATCCTGCAGCGTGAGTCTCAGCGGGACATGAGGGCTCTCAAGGACCCTGTCGCTTTGTTGAAAATATTTAGTTGATTGCGTTGAAACTTGAAAATCCAGCTCATCCGATCCAAAATAGTATTTTTTATTCAGAAGATGTGAACCTGAAGCTCCGAGACACAGACAGAGAGCAAAAAAAGCAGGAGGACGAGGAGAGCAGGGGAGGGAGAGTAACAAGTGCTCTCCTTGAGCGAGAGCAGAAACAACGAGAGAGTTACTGTAGTGACACCTACAGTTCAGAACTGCAGCAGCAACAAACACTCTGAAGGTGCACTTCAACCTGAGCATGTGAATAAACAAGCCAGAAAGAAAAGGTTAATTATGTTTTCTGTTTATTTTTTATTAAGGAACATTCATTTTACTGAGAAAGTATTAAATCTGCTCACTTGTTTGAGAGCGGCCATTTTTATGAAGTAGTAAAGAAGTAACTGTCGTGGGAGGATTCCTTTGTTTTGTTCTCTTGATATTAGTTTGAGCAGCAGTCTTGTGTTGTTGTTGTTGTTGAGGAGGACTTCCCTGACGGCAGCGTGCCTGAAGTTCTGCTATAAACAGCCAAACCCCAACATCCTCCAAGACCAATTCAGGAGTCGTACTTTGGGCGTCAGTCAGATGATGGAGATGATGGAGAGCCAAGTCAGAACATCAGACCTTTAATCTGAAGGACCAAGGAAATCTCAGTAGACTCTGGCATCTTCAGAAGAAAGTGTCACACTTTGTTGCTGTTTTGTAGATGAACTGAGAAGTTTTTTCCATCAATATAAGAAAAGTGAAGCAGAACCGTACCATGTAGATTTGAACCAGCATCATCAGCATACAGTGTGAGCGCAGGCTGAGTTCAGTTCCTCTGAAGTCCTCCTGTCTCGTTCTCAGTTATGACTCCAACCTGAACGACAGCAGAGACAACAAGAAGAACCGTTTCGCCAACACCATGGTGTTCATGGAGGAGTACCTGAACAACGTTCTCAACGACGAGCTGCCGTTCCACAACGAGGAGAAAAACAAACTCACATACGAGGTCTTTCTCTCTCAGCGCTCTTCATCCTCCGGTCCTCCGTTCTCCTCTTCACCTCCTCCCCCTCCGCTCCTCCTGCAGGTGGTGAGTTTGGCCAGACATCTGATCTACTTTGGGTTCTACAGTTTCTTTGAGCTTCTCAGGCTCACCAGGACTCTGCTGGGGATCATCGACTGCCGGCCCAATCCTGCACACGGCAGCCTTGTGTTCCACGAGGACGGATCAGGTGCTTCCTGTTTCTCAGCTTCACAAACGAGATCCTTTCATTCTCTGAACGGAATTATTATCCAACAGTTCGGATCAATAACACAACTGTTTTCTTCTGACTCTCAAGGGAAGAATGTGAAGCGCTCCATACATGGGATGGGCCAGATCATGTCCACTATGGTCCTCAACAGGAAGCAGTCCATATTTGGAGGCAGTGGAGCCAGAGGGGCGGGGCTTGTGCCTGAAGGACAGAAAGGAAGTAAAGACAGTCTTGACAAGATGGACCTGACAGTGATGGACACCAAACTGAAGATCCTGGAAATTTTACAGGTCAGAAATGTTAAATGTTTAAAAGCTGAACAAATACTTAAAGTTTTACTAACACTCGTAAACTTGTCACTTGCTTTTAAACTCAAATCAAAGTTCAGCTTTACAATATTTAGATAAATGTGCAATTGATTATTTCCAGAAACAACTTGATGCCTGAAAAACAAAACATTTAAAACTCATTTATCATCATGGATGACAAACTTGTCCTCCTCTTCCTCAGTTCATCCTGAACGTCCGTCTGGATTACCGCATCTCCTTCCTGCTGTCCGTCTTTAAGAAGGAGTTTGTGGACGTTTATCCTATGGCCGAAGCCGACGCCACGACTAACACCGAGCAGGCCGGTAAACGTCAGCACCACATTCACACGACAGAAACTTGTTTTTATATTTAAACATGTTTGTTTCCATCTGCGAAGCAGCTTCACCTCAAAAGACACAAACTGTCAAAGATGATGTTTTAACAGTTTAGTGACAGTGTTGGACAAATAAACTCCAATTGTGACCAAACTGTAATTCACCCTGATCATCGGTCCTTCTCTTGACTTCCTGTCAGGTGTCGGTCTGGTCCGTCTCTTGACTTCCTGTCAGGTGTCGGTCCGGTCCGTCTCTTGACTTCCTGTCAGGTGTCGGTCCGGTCCGTCTCTTGACTTCCTGTCAGGTGTCGGTCTGGTCCGTCTCTTGACTTCCTGTCAGGTGTCGGTCTGGTCCGTCTCTTGACTTCCTGTCAGGTGTCGGTCTGGTCCGTCTCTTGACTTCCTGTCAGGTGTCGGTCCGGTCCGTCTCTTGACTTCCTGTCAGGTGTCGGTCTGGTCCGTCTCTTGACTTCCTGTCAGGTGTCGGTCTGGTCCGTCTCTTGACTTCCTGTCAGGTGTCGGTCTGGTCCGTCTCTTGACTTCCTGTCAGGTGTCGGTCTGGTCCGTCTCTTGACTTCCTGTCAGGTGTCGGTCTGGTCCGTCTCTTGACTTCCTGTCAGGTGTCGGTCTGGTCCGTCTCTTGACTTCCTGTCAGGTGTCGGTCTGGTCCGTCTCTTGACTTCCTGTCAGGTGTCGGTCTGGTCCGTCTCTTGACTTCCTGTCAGGTGTCGGTCCGGTCCGTGTGTTTGGTTTATTTGTTCAAACTGGAGCCGTTTTAATAAAAATTATTATAATACAGATTTAAAAAATAAACAAATTAGTTGTTTTTGAACAAATTTAACAAATGTAATACATTTTTGAAGCGGAAATATTTAATGACTAATGTTATTTATTTAACAACAAAACCACCTTAAAGTTATAAAAAAAATGTTACCCTTTATTTTACCAGGAAAGAAATCCATTGAAATTATTAATCTCTTACAGCACGTCCTGGGCGAGGTGCCAACAATCCAATAATAATAATAATATTAAACTATTCACGACAAAACTTCTGCTATTAAGACTTCAAATAAGTGCAAGTTTAAAAACAAATCACAATTTAAGACACAAACATTACAGGTGCAAGATGTGATGAAAACATCACTACAGTCTTAAAGTCTGCCACCTTTTTGTCCCTCCTCAGCCACCATCAACCTGCAGCACATTGGAGAGCAGGCGGAGGCCATGTTTGGAGTCGGGTAGGCTCACAGCTCTGCACTTACCTGCTCACACCTGTGGTTCCTTACGTTAATTATGTGTGTGTGTATGTATGTGTGTGTGTGTGTGTGCGTGCGTGTGTGTGTGTGTGTGTGTGTGTGTGCGCGTGCAGGAAGGGGAACAGCATCCTGGAGGTGGATGATGAAGGGGGTCGAATGTTCCTGCGGGTTCTCATCCACCTGACGATGCACAACTACGCCCCCCTGGTGTCCGGAGCGCTGCAGCTGCTCTTCAGACACTTCAGCCAGAGACAGGAAGTGCTGCACACCTTCAAACAGGTGCGTCCCATGCAGGAATTGGACCAGCAACTCAAATACAACCTGATCACAAACAGGTCTGAAGTCAGGAAGTGACTTCCTCTGGATCAGCCATTTAATAAAAAATATTATTTATTAAAAACTACTGGTGTCCTGATACTGATATACCGATACCTGGGACCAGTACCACTTTTATACTGGGTGGTGCCATTTCAGCTTCCACTGCACAAGTGGCTGAAGGTTAAAAATGTCTGGAGCTGGGAGATATTTTAAGATAAACATGGATGCTGTGCTCCAAGTGTCCAGAGGAGCGAACAGCAGCAGCTTCAACACAACTCGTTTCATTAAACACCTGAAGACGAAACAGGAGGCGGAGCTTAAAGAGTTAGCTGCTGCTAGCAGCTCATCACCACCAACGCTGCAGCAACGTCTCCAGAAGCGTGAAGAAAAGGCTCCAGACCGTGCGGTGAAGATAAGTGAAGCTCTTACACAATCATGGCTCTGGACGACCAGCTGTTTTCAGCGGTGGATGATTCTTCAGTTCGTCGTCTTCTCAACATGTTCGAGCCTCGGTGCGACGCTCCCAGCTGCCACCACATTGTTGTAAAAACTTTGCAGAAGATATTTGAAAAATGAACAGCTTGTTGCGGGACGTTTGTGCATTCAGTCTGACTCTGGGTGTTTGGACGAGCCGTGTAACTTCATTATCATCAGTTTAACTGCGCAGCTGAAGACTGGACTCCAGAGCGCCGTGGTGCACGTAGAGCAGCTCGGGGTTCACACACGAGCAGCCCCAGCAGGTGCGCTTGATGAAGTGCTTCAGACGTGGAATATTTCCAGAGGTTCTGTTCACGTTGTCTCAGAGACGACATTCAAAACATGATAAAGATACTGAGTGATGCTGGCTGCTCCAGCTGCTCACACCCTCCAGCTGTTAACGAAGGGCTTTTAACGAGGAGCTGTTAATGAGGAGCTTTTAATGAGGATCTGTTAACGAGGAGCTTTTAACAAGGAGCTGTTAATGAGGAGCTGTTAATGAGGAGCTGTTAATGAGGAGCTGTTAACGAGGAGCTTTTAACGAGGAGCTGTTAATGAGGAGCTGTTAATGAGGAGCTGTTAACGAGGAGCTGTTAATGAGGAGCTGTTAATGAGGAGCTGTTAATGAGGAGCTTTTAATGAGGATCTGTTAACGAGGAGCTTTTAACAAGGAGCTGTTAATGAGGAGCTGTTAATGAGGATCTGTTAACGAGGAGCTGTTAACGAGGAGCTGTTAATGAGGGGCTGTTAATGAGGAGCTGTTAACGAGGGGCTGTTAATGAGGAGCTGTTAACGAGGAGCTGTTAATGAGGAGCTTTTAATGAGGAGCTTTTAACGAGGAGCTGTTAATGAGGAGCTGTTAACGAGGAGCTTTTAACGAGGGGCTGTTAATGAGGAGCTGTTAACGAGGAGCTGTTAATGAGGGGCTGTTAATGAGGAGCTGTTAATGAGGAGCTGTTAATGAGGAGCTTTTAATGAGGATCTGTTAACGAGGAGCTGTTAATGAGGAGCTTTTAACGAGGAGCTGTTAATGAGGAGCTGTTAATGAGGAGCTTTTAATGAGGATCTGTTAACGAGGAGCTTTTAACGAGGAGCTGTTGATGAGGAGCTGTTAACGAGGGGCTGTTAATGAGGAGCTGTTAATGAGGAGCTGTTAATGAGGAGCTTTTAATGAGGAGCTTTTAACGAGGAGCTGTTAACGAGGAGCTGTTAATGAGGAGCTGTTAATGAGGAGCTGTTAATGATGAGCTGTTAATGAGGAGCTGTTAATGAGGAGCTTTTAATGAGGAGCTGTTAACGGGGAGCTTTTAACGAGGAGCTGTTAATGAGGAGCTGTTAACGAGGAGCTTTTAACGAGGAGCTGTTAATGAGGGGCTGTTAACGAGGAGCTGTTAACGAGGAGCTGTTAACGAGGAGCTTTTAATGAGGAGCTGTTAACGAGGAGCTGTTAATGAGGAGCTCTTAATGAGGAGCTGTTAATGAGGAGCTGTTAATGAGGAGCTGTTAATGAGGGGCTTTTAATGAGGAGCTTTTAATGAGGAGCTTTTAATGAGGAGCTGTTAACGAGGAGCTTTTAACGAGGAGCTGTTAACGAGGAGCTGTTAACGAGGAGCTTTTAACGAGGAGCTGTTAACGAGGGGCTTTTAATGAGGAGCTGTTATCGAGGAGCTTTTAACTAGGAGCTGTTAACGAGGAGCTGTTAATGAGGAGCTGTTAATGAGGAGCTGTTAATGAGGAGCTGTTAACGAGGAGCTGTTAACGAGGAGCTTTTAACGAGGAGCTTTTAACAAGGAGTTGTTAATGAGGAGCTGTTAATGAGGAGCTTTTAACGAGGAGCTGTTAACGAGGAGCTTTTAACGAGGAGCTGTTAACGAGGAGCTGTTAACGAGGAGCTGTTAACGAGGAGCTGTTAATGAGGAGCTGTTAATGAGCAGCTTTTAATGAGGAGCTGTTAACGAGGAGCTGCTAATGTGGAGCTGTTAACGAGGGTTTTTTAATGAGGAGCTGTTAACGAGGAGCTTTTAACGAGGAGCTGTTAATGAGGAGCTGTTAATGAGGAGCTGTTAATGAGGAGCTGTTAACGAGGAGCTTTTAACGAGGAGCTGTTAATGAGGAGCTGTTAACGAGGGGCTTTTAACGAGGACCTGTTAACGAGGGGCTTTTAACGAGGAGCTGTTAATGAGGAGCTGTTAATGAGGAGCTGTTAACGAGGAGCTGTTAATGAGGAGCTGTTAACGAGGGGCTTTTAACGAGGAGCTGTTAATGAGGAGCTGTTAATGAGGAGCTGTTAATGAGGGCTGTTAATGAGGAGCTGTTAATGAGGAGCTGTTAATGAGGAGCTTTTAACGAGGAGCTTTTAACGAGGAGCTGTTAATGAGGAGCTGTTAATGAGGAGCTGTTAACGAGGAGCTTTTAACGAGGAGCTGTTAATGAGGAGCTGTTAACGAGGGGCTTTTAATGAGGAGCTGTTAACGAGGAGCTTTTAACGAGGAGCTTTTAACGAGGAGCTGTTAATGAGGAGCTGTTAATGAGGGCTTTGAATGAGGAGCTGTTAACAAGGAGTTGTTAATGAGGAGCTGTTAATGAGGAGCTGTTAACGAGGAGCTTTTAACGAGGAGCTTTTAACGAGGAGCTGTTAACGAGGGGCTTTTAATGAGGAGCTGTTAACAAGGAGCTTTTAACGAGGAGCTTTTAACGAGGAGCTGTTAATGAGGAGCTGTTAATGAGGGCTTTGAATGAGGAGCTGTTAACAAGGAGCTGTTAATAAGGAGCTTTTAATGAGGAGCTGTTAACGAGGAGCTTTTAACGAGGAGCTGTTAATAAGGAGCTGTTAACGAGGGGCTTTTAATGAGGAGCTGTTAACGAGGAGCTTTTAACGAGGAGCTGTTAATGAGGAGCTGTTAATGAGGAGCTGTTAATGAGGAGTTGTTAACGAGGAGCTGTTAATGAGGAGCTGTTAACGAGGGGATTTTAACGAGGAGCTGTTAACGAGGGGCTTTTAACGAGGAGCTGTTACAGAGGGGCTTTTAATGAGGAGCTGTTAACGAGGGGCTTTTAACGAGGAGCTGTTAACGGGGGGCTTTTAACGAGGAGCTGTTAACGAGGAGCTTTTAACGAGGAGCTGTTAACGAGGAGCTGTTAATGAGGAGCTGTTAATGAGGAGCTTTTAACGAGGAGCTGTTAACGAGGAGCTTTTAACGAGGAGCTGTTAACGAGGAGCTGTTAATGAGGAGCTGTTAATGAGGAGCTGTTAATGAGGAGCTGTTAAGGAGGAGCTGTTAAGGAGGAGCTGTTAAGGAGGAGCTGTTAACGAGGAGCTGTTAACGAGGAGCTGTTAAGGAGGAGCTGTTAACGAGGAGCTGTTAACGAGGAGCTGTTAACGAGGAGCTGTTAACGAGGAGCTGTTAACGAGGGGCTTTTAACGAGGAGCTGCTAACGAGGAGCTGCTAACGAGGAGCTGTTAACGAGGAGCTGTTAACGAGGAGCTGTTAACGAGGAGCTGTTAACGAGGGGCTGTTAATGAGGGGCTGTTAATGAGGAGCTGTTAATGAGGAGCTGTTAATGAGGGGCTGTTAATGAGGGGCTGTTAATGAGCTGTTAATGAGAGGCTGTTAACGAGCGGCTGTTAACGAGGAGCTGTTAATGAGGAGCTGTTAATGAGGAGCTGTTAATGAGGAGCTGTTAATGAGGAGCTGTTAACGAGGAGCTGTTAACAAGGAACTGTTAATGAGCGGCGTTTAACGAGGAGCTGATCACGAGGGGCTTTTAACGAGGAGCTGTTAAAGAGGGGCTGTTAACAAGGATCTATTAAGGAGGGGCTGTTAACGAGGAGCTGATCACAAGGGGCTTTTAACGAGCGGTTGTTAACGAGGAGCTGATCACAAGGGGCTTTTAACGAGGATCTATTAAGGAGGCGCTGTTAACGAGGAGCTGTTAACAAGGAACTATTAAGGAGGGGCTGTTAACGAGGGGCTGTTAGCAAGGATCTGTTAACGAGGAGCTGATCACAAGGGGCTTTTAACGAGCGGTTGTTAATGAGGGGCTTTTAACGAGGATCTATTAAGGACGGGCTGTTAACGAGGAGCTGATCACAAGGGGCTTTTAACGAGGATCTATTAAGGAGGAGCTGTTAACGAGGAGCTGTTAACGAGGGGCTGTTAACAAGGATCTGTTAACGAGGAGCTGATCACAAGGGCTTTTAACGAGCGGTTGTTAATGAGGGGCTTTTAACGAGGATCTACAGGTAGTCCCCGATTTACGAGCGAGATCCGTTACAACGAGGCGCTCGTAAACCGGAAATCTCGTAATTTGGAACGGCCGCCACGCTTCTCGTAAGTCCGGAAATTCGCTCGTAAATTGGAACGGTTTTGCTAGCGCGACTACAAACACTCGTTTTTCATCGAAAAACTGCTTATGAGTGCATAAAAATGATCGGAAACGTGTGTCCACATGTTTAGCTAACGAACTGTGGTGAAAAAACACAGGAAAACTCAGTATTTTTTGCGTTTTTTCCAATAATTCGCCAGCTCGTAAGTCTGGAACCTCGTAGATCAGAGCGCTCGTAAATCGGGGACTACCTGTATTAAGGAGGAGCTGTTAACGAGGAGCTGTTAATGAGAGGCTTTTAACGAGGATCTATTAAGGAGGAGCTGTTAACGAGGAGCTGTTAAAGAGGGGCTGTTAACAAGGATCTATTAAGGAGGGGCTGTTAACGAGGAGCTGATCACAAGGGGCTTTTAACGAGCGGTTGTTAATGAGGGGCTTTTAACGAGGATCTATTAAGGAGGAGCTGTTAACGAGGAGCTGTTAATGAGGAGCTGTTAATGACAGGCTTTTAACGAGGAGCTGTTAACGAGGGGCTTGACACACTCCGCCTTAACTTACTCCTGGACTGTTGGTCTCTAAAAGGAGAGCCACCTTTTTCTAAAGAAATGTGTTTTAGGTGGTTGTGTAAAGTTTATGTTCTGACTCAGGAAGTACTCTGTATGTGTACTCAGTACTGTATAGGCGAGTACACAAACTGAAGAACTCGTACTCAGTTTGATGAAAACTGGTATCAACTCACCCTTATTAAAAACTGTAAATAGTTTTGTGCTCGCATCAATCCTCGTCTGGTCCCCGTGTCCGCAGGTCCAGCTGCTGATCACGGGTCAGGACGTGGACAACTACAAGCTGATCAAGGCCGACCTGGACCGGCTCCGGACCCTGGTGGAGAAGTCTGAACTGTGGGTGGAGAAGAAGAGCTCAGGTGGAGGAGACGGAAAGAAGGACAAGAAGGAGGTAAGGAGCAACGTTATGGTTAACACTTT
>JBBPBX010037409.1:2168-30939 GCA_038048925.1 Garcialebias charrua | reverse complement strand
CACACAACTTGCCACTAATAACTTCCTTTGAAATTATTTAGCTTCTTTTAAATAAACAATTTTAGCATAGGATACTTTTGATTATAACCTTATCAGGATAAAGAAAGACTGGATGTTTGTATTACTAGAGTACACAGTAATAGTTTAGGCTTCTATATCCCCGTTACTACAAAGCTCTCTCCCGTCCACATGGATCCAGCTAAAACTAAGTACAGAAGAATTTCTACTTGAAAAAATAAAATAAAATGTTTTCCTCACTAAAAATCTCTGTGGACAGGAGAAGCAAATGCGGCAGAAACCATTAGTAGTAGTTTGGTTGGGACATAAATTCCACTATCACACTGAAGATTTTTTAGAAATTCATACTACCATAATCGACTAAAACGCCACAAACTGCGGATGAACTTGCTCAACAAATAAGGACCTACCAGAGTTTCCGTGACTCTGAACCATCCGGCTGTAGCGGGACTCCTGCCCAGCCTGGCAAACCGTCTGCAGGCCAAACTTCAGCCTGGTGCAGGGCGGCAGGTCGGACAAGGTGAAGGTCAAGTGATCGTCTGTGAGCCACGTTTCAACCTCTTCGGTGGTTTGACCCGTACCGTCGAGATGGAAGATGGTGAGGAGGAAGAGGGAGTACTTCAGGTTCTCAGGGCAGTCCCAGGACAATGTAATGCTGCTGCTGTTCCACGAGGTGACTTCAAAATGCTTGGGAATCTCTGGGTCTGAATGAGGGTTCAAAAGAACGTCCAATTTTACACATCTTGAAATCATCATAATAGAAAATTAAGAAAAAAAAATAAAATATTTGACAATATAATTTTCAAAAGGTTGTAACTAGGGATGCACCGATCCACATTTCTCACTTCCGATCAGATCCGATACTTAACTGGGTATCGACCGATACCAATACTTTTCCGATCCGATACTGTTCTGGTATGTGAATCTGTATAATGAAATTTTTGTACTGAAATTATTCATTTTAACATTGTGTGAGCTAAACCCAATGAAGACACTCTTGAGCCTTATAACAGGAAACTCACTAACTTTGACAGCACACAAGAGGCAGCTCTATACCACACACATGTCCTTCTCACTCATGGTTTCAGCTGGAAAACTAAAAAAACCCGCTAAGCATGATGGGAAAGACAACAAAATCCACTCCCTTAGTGGTTAAGGGGAGTGGATTTTGTTGTCTTTCCCATAATGCTTAGCGTTTTTTTAGTTTTCCAGCTGCACCCAAGTTGGAAAAACTAAAAAAAAGCTAAGCATGATGGGAAAGACAACAAAATCCACTCCCTTAGTGGTTAAGGGGAGTGGATTTTGTTGTCTTTCCCGTAATGCTTAGCGTTTTTTTAGTTTTCCAGCTGCACCCAAGCTGGAAAACTAAAAAACCGCTATGCATGATGGGAAAGACAACAAAATCCACTCCCTTAGTGGTTAAGGGGAGTGGATTTTGTGTTCTTTCCCATAATGCTTAGCGTTTTTTTAGTTTTCCAGCTGCACCCAAGCTGGAAAACTAAAAAAAACGCTAAGCATGATGGGAAAGACAACAAAATCCACTCCCTTAGTGGTTAAGGGGAGTGGATTTTGTCGTCTTTCCCATCATGCTTAGCGTTTTTTAGTTTTCCAGCTGAAACCATGAGTGAGAAGGACATGTGTGTGGTATAGAGCTGCCTCTTGTGTGCTTTCAAAGTTAGTGAGTTTCCTGTTGTAAGGCTCAAGAGTGTATTCATTGGGTTTAACTTACAAAGTTAAAACGGCAGTGCTCTTTGAAGCTGGATCGGAAATATCGGCAGGTTGGAGCCGATATCCGATACTTAAATTATGCTGGTATTGGATACCGACACCGGATTGGATCGGCCCCATCCCTAGTTGTAACCTTTGAGCTCTAAGGTACACTTGACTTTTCTGCCAATCAATTTAAAACGGACAAAAATATATATATTTTTTGTTGTAAATTTTTCAATGCACTTGTACATACTTTATGCTGGTGAAGATTCTCAGTCGTCCAGGACATGAAAAAATCAGAACAAGCGTTCAATACAAAAACAACTGGACTTTATTTGTTGCAGAAAACGTTTCACCCTTTATCCAAAGGGCTATTTCAATTCACAGCTGCTCTTTTGAATTGAAATAGCCCTTTGGATAAAGGGTGAAACGTTTTCTGCAACAAATAAAGTCCAGTTGTTTTTGTATTGAACGCTTGTTCTGATTGTACATACTTTGTACTATTTTAGCCATTCATATAAACAAAGCATACATCTCATTAGGAGATGGGTACCATGACTGTCACAGGAATTTTAGTCAAGGTCAAGGATGTTTGTCACTAACTAATCTACAGCCCATGAACCGTGTGTTTGATTTAACAGAGAGCCGAATGAGGAGTTGCTTTGATACTGCATGTGCACCTGATAACACCTAGGACACCTCAGAAGCCGTTTACGCATTGGCCGGCCCTCCCCGGCTCTCCCAGCTTCTAACCCGGGTTCGGCGTCTTCGCATTTACCTTTTCCGCCCGGGATCCACCCTTGTTCTGGAACCATCTTCACCGTGGTTCCATCGAGCCGAGCCCGACAGGGCTAGTTTCACGTCATGTACTGCTCACATTTGATTCGTTGTTTGCAGCAGGGGCGGGACTCATTCAAACAACCTCAGCGCGAGGGTTGAATTTCATTCAAATTTAACTACAGAAACGAGAAACCCCTAAAACAATTGTTAGCTGAATTAGTGTTTCTGCGTTTGATTTTTGTTAATAACTGATCACAAATCAGCTTATGTTACAACGTAAATAACACGAAGCGCACACCCATTTCCGCCTTTCAGCGCGACCTGAATGTCATTAAACAGCATTAAACAATAACTAATATTGTCTAACTGTTGCGCGCAGCCAGGGTTTTAAAATATAACGAATAATCTCTAACTTTTACGTGCAGCTAAAATGTCAGGAGGAGTGATTGCTATATGAGCAAGTTGGACACCTGAAAATTCAGTCCGTCCGAATAGCACAACGAGTTAATGCGTTGTCGTTTTGACCGGGAGAAGTGGGTTCGCTTCCCGCCTGGGACAAAGTTATTTTACTTTTTTTTTTCTCTTTATTCACATTTTCTTTTAAATAAAAAGGAGTTTGTTTGGTTAACAAACTCCTTTTTATTTAAAAGAAAATGCATACAATTCAGGGGTATTCAGGGGTTCTGGAGAGGAGGGTCCGTCGGATAGTCGAACCTCGGATTCAGGAGGAACAGTGTGGTTTTCGTCCTGGTCGTGGAACACTGGACCGGCTCTTCACCCTCAGCGGGGTCCTGGAGGGTGCGTGGGAGTTTGCCCAACCAGTTTACATGTGCTTTGTGGACTTGGGGAGGGTATTCGGCCGCGTCCCTCGGGGGGTTCTGTGGGGGGTACTCCGGGAGTATGGGGTACCAGGCCCTTTGATGAGGGCTGTTGGGTCCCTGTGCGGCCGGTGTCGGAGCTTGGTCCGCGTTGCCGGCAGTGGGTCGGGCTCGTTTCCGGTGGGAGTTGGGCTCCGCCGGGGTTGCCCTTTGTCACCGATTCTGTTCATAACTTTTGTGGGCAGAGTTTCTGGGCGCGGCCGGGGTGTTGAGGGGATCCGTTTTGGTGACCTTAGAGTCACTTCTCTGTTTTTTGCGGATGATGTGGTCCTACTGGCTTCATCGGTTCGTGGTTTACAGCTTTCGCTGGAGCGGTTTGCAGCCGAGTGTGATGCGGCCGGGATGAGGATCAGTTCCTCCAAGTCCGAGGCCATGGTCTTGAGCCGGAAAAGGGTAGCATGCCCTCTCCGGGTCGGGGAGGAGGTCCTGCCCCAAGTGGAGGAGTTTAAGTATCTCGGGATCTTGTTCACGAATGAGGGAAAACTGGAGCGTGGGATCAATAGGCGAATAGGTGCAGCGTCCGCAGTGAAGCGGGCGCTGTACCGGTCTGTCGTGGTGAAGAGAGAGCTGAGTCAAAAGGCAGGGCTCTCAATTTACCGATCGATCTACGTTCCCACCCTCATCTATGGTCATGAGCTTTGTGTTATGACCGAAAGAACAAGATCTCGGATACAAGCGACTGAAATGAGTTTTCTCCGCAGGGTGGCTGGACTCTCCCTTAGAGATAGGGTGAGAAGCTCAGTCATCCGGGAGGGACTCGGAGTAGAGCCGCTGCTTCTCCACATCGAGAGGAGCCAGTTGAGGTGGCTCGGGCATCTGGTTAGGATGCCTCCTGGACGCCTCCCTGGTGAGGTGTTCCGGGCATGTCCCACCGGGAGGAGACCCAGAGGAAGACCCAGGACACGCTGGAGGGACTATGTTTCTCGGCTGGCCTGGGAACGCCTTGGGATTCCCCCGGAGGAGCTGCTCCAAGTGGCTGGGGAGAGGGAAGTCTGGGCCTCCCTACTTAGGCTGCTACCCCCGCGACCCGACCCCGGATAAGCGGAAGAAGATGGATGGATGGATGGATATTACAAGACCATGTCATAACACAAATGCAAGTTAATCATTACTGGATGGCCAACAATAATGAATTTAATGTATACTCACTGGGCGTTGACAGATCCTTGCGCTGAAGCACTGCGCTTGCATATTGAGGACCTAAAAGCATAAGATTATTCAGCAATGCAAAATAATTAAGATGAAGCAAAAAGGTGAGCATTAGCTGTGACAGGTCCAAGGACCATTAAAACACTCAAAGCCAGACGTCTAAAAAAAAAAAAAAAAAAGTTAGCATAAGTTTTCTATATATATATATAGAAGTTGTCTATATATATATATATATTAGTTGTGTATATATATATACACAAGTTGTCTATATATCTAATACCTTTTAATACCATCACAATATTTTTTAATACCATCACGACACTGAGCTACAACCGTAGCGGCAACCTCTTGTACTTCAGTTTAGAGCAACTACCGTATTGGTAAGTGATAAGATTACTGTCATTTTCTTCCTAAACTTTAGTAGTACATGTAGTTTTATATTACTGGATATATAATTTGCTTCTTGCCTCAATAAAAGCACTGACCTATTTGTTATTTAAATCTAACCCAAGAGAAAAAGTTTGTTCCCACACATAACATATCTCTAATGGCAAATGAAAAACTGTAAACTTGAAAACAGAACAGTTTAGTTAAAATAATTCAACACTGAAAACAGTACAGTGTACATGCACAATTCTTAAAGAGAGGGAGAAAAATAACAACTACTGTACCATATTTTTCATCCTGTAAGTCGCAGTTTTTTGCATAATTTAAATGCCTTGCAACTTATAGGCCGAAGTGACATATTTATAGATTTTTTCCCCATATTTATAAACCACTTTTTGACTGAAATATGGCCGTTTCCATTCATTCTGACTGAAAAAAAAAAAACTGCAGTTCCTGAAGGCCTGAAGGTAACAGTATGGCATGCTGTTGGCTGTTGTATCATGTAATAGGAAAACGTGCCTATAATGACAAATTTAAAAAAGTTCAAGACAAAAACAACTGGACTTTATTATACTATTTATTATACTATTATACTATACTTCATTGTTTTTTTTCTTGCACTTTTTAGAATTCACCATGTCCTGATGACTGAGAATCTTCACTACCTATTAATGACCCAATCGGCCTGCCATACTCTCCCCACCTCTCTGCACTGCTTGCAGCCAGCTGCACCACGGCGGCGAAATGCAGCTAATTTTACCATTAAAGTGCATTTATTAAGAAAATGATTCATTCATTCATTTAACCATTAGGTGCATTTATTAAGAAAACGTTAGACTGAGACACACCTTTACTATAATTTCGAGCTAACAAACAATTGTTTAGGTACATTTCTTGTTAAATGTTGGAGGATAAAGCCACACTCCTCTTTCCTGTTTCTTTTTACAGACATAAGCCTCGCCTTTACTTGTCTCAAATCATCTAGCTCCAAGCCACAGCAGGTTTTGTTAATTCAAGTGAACAAAGCTTACATAATATGCAAAACAGAACCGATTACCTTCAATGTCCAGTCGTGAGTCCGACAGATGAACAGAGCAAAGTTGCAGCAGTGCAGCCTGCTATATTTGAATGAAGCGCGGCAAAGCAAGAGTGGCGTTGATTGGTTTGGACCTGATCACGTGCTACTTCCCAAGTTAAGCAAGAGGGGCTTTGATTGGTCAGGATTTGCTCTCCAAATGGAGCCCAGAGGGACTTGAAGTCCCTCTGGGGGAGGGACTTCACTTTACAGGAGCTTGGGTTTGGCTTCACTGAGTGAAGCTCCTGCTGTTGTTATGGTGATTACCCCACCCCCCAAAGAATGTCAACATTCAAGAAAGCCCATCACCCATCAGCAGCATTTAGCATTACCTGTCCTGGCTGCATACAGTACAGTATAATAAAAGTCAGAGAGTCAGAGTCAGAATCTTTATTGTCATTCACACCACATGTAGTACATGTTATGAAACGAGATTATAAACACTGCGTCCCAGTTACATCCAACAACAAAATGTGAGAGAAAAACAGTAATAACATCTAAGAAGGTTTTTGCCATGATTTCAGAATCTGTTGGAATCATGGCAAAAACCAATGCAGATTTGTTCCTGTCTTTGATTTTATACGTCTACCTTATGTTTTGCTCGTTTTTTGATACTTTGTTTAAAAAAATAATAATAAAAAAGTATTTCTTTCTTTCTTTTGTTTTTTTCTCTTTTTTGTTTTCTATTGTTTATTGTTTATTGTTTGTTTATTGTTTAAGGAAATTCTACCATTGCTGTTCATCGTTCTTTAGTTTTAGCAGGTCGCTTTCGTAAATGAGCCCATGAGGTTCAATAAGATTTACCTGACTAAATAAAGGTTGAATGAAAAAAAAGATGTGGGCAGATATAATACGATTTCATCTTCTTTCTGCTCCCTTCATTTTATCCTACTTGTATTCTTGTATCTGATGAAACTGTCTTGTATTGTTCTTTTAAAATGAATGAATAAACATCAAATCAAATCAAATCAAAGATGTGAACTAAGAAAAACACCAACTAAAAATACACTAAGCACTAATATCATAGAATAACATTATGGGGCGGCCGTGGCACAGTGGTAATGGCAGTCGACCCCCGATCGGAAGGTTGGAGGTTCAAATCCCGCATCCGCCCACCATGTGTCGTTGTGTCCCTGGGCAAGACACTTAACCCCGAGTTGTCCCCGGTAGGTCTGGATGGCGCCTTGCAAGGCAGGCTACCACTACCGGTGTATGAATGTGTGAATGAATGGGTGGATGGCTGGTATTGTAAAGCGCTTTGGGGCTCCTCACAGGGGGCTGGAAAGCGCTATATAAATAAGCTCCATTTACCATTTACCATTTTACCATTATACTCCAACCAGTAGCACGAACATGAGTTTGCATGAGCAGATGAACACAGCAACACAAAACAGATCAGCAAAATGAACAGATCAGCAGCAACATGAAACAGATCAGTAACATGAACAGATCAGCAGCAACATGAAACAGATCAGTAGCAATATGAAACAGATCAGTAGCAACACAAAACAGATCAGTAACATGAACAGATCAGCAGCAACATGAAACAGATCAGTAGGAACATGAAAAGATCAGCAGCAACATGAAACAGATCAGCAGCAACATGAACAGATCAGCAGCAACATGAAACAGATCAGCAGCAATATGATGTGATTTTTCACAGTGACCATTCTATCCATCCATGGTTAGATATTCATGAGTCTAACAGCCTCAGGGTAGAAGCTGTTCCTCAGTCTAGTGGTTCTACACTTAATGCTCCTCAACCTCCTTCCTGAGGGGAGTGGGACAAAAAGTGTGTGTGCTGGGTGAGTGGGGTCCTTCATGATGCAGGTGGCTCTCTTCCTGCATCTGAAGGTGTAGATGTCTGTGATAAATCAAAAAGGCGTTCAATTCAAGATCAACTGGACTTTATTTGTAACAGAAAACGTTTCGACTTCTGTCCAGAAGTCTTTTTCAATTGGAATTCAATTGAAAAAGACTTCTGGACAGAAGTCGAAACGTTTTCTGTTACAAATAAAGTCCAGTTGATCTTGAATTGAACGCCTTTTTGATTTATCATGTCCTGGATGACTGAGAATCTTCACCAGCATATGTCTGTGATAGTGGGGAGACTGACTCAAACATCTTCTGTGCAGCCTTCACCACTCTCTGCAGAGCTTCTGCAGCTGTGCAGCCTCTATGCCACACGTTGATGCTGGAGCACAGGATGCTCTCCACTGCACACCTGTAGAAGGAGGTGAGGACTGAGCTTCTCAGTCCAGCTTGTCTCAGCCGCCTGAGGAAGTAGTCTCTGATTACATGTACCTTTCTTAATCAGGCTGGTGGTGTTGTTGCTCCAGCTGAGGTTGTCATTCATGTGTACACCCAAGTACTGGTAGCTGGAGACCACTTCCACCGCAGATCCTCTTATGTTCAGTGGGGTGTGGGTGCGTTTTTTCCTTCTGAAGTCCACAATCATCTCCTTTGTCTTCTTCACATTAGCCGTGTTTCCATCCATTTTCATTTCGATTTTTGAGCTAATTTTTGAAATCTCGCAAATATGTAAATACAAATTAATGCGAAGCAGAAGCGTTTCCATCTGCTGGCTTGAAGCGCATCTACCAAGCCACGCACAGCGTCATTACGTCAGACGTCAGCGTCATTACGTCAGACGTCAGCACTGCGCATGTCTACAGTAAACAGGAAGTAGCGGTTGAAAACAGAACCCGGCCACACTTCTCGTCAAAATGGAGAGAATATTTCAGGTACGTGTTGCTATCGGGCAAGTTGTATTTATTCTGTCATGCCAACTAGTTTTAGCGATGTTACATGTTGTCCGGAGCGGAACAGCTGAACGTCACGTGACGTGAATGTTCGCTTCGGCAGCACGAGTCGGCAAATGTGTTTCCATCTGTCGTTTTGCGCATCTGCTCGGTTTCGAAGATCCCAAAAACCACCTCAAGCGAGTGTATCTACTTTTTGGTGAATTTCAGGAAGTAACCTCGCATTTTGCCGTTTCCATTAAGCTTTTCTGCTGCAATACTTCAAAATGCGCACCTAGAAACCTTGATGGAAACACGGCTATTGATGTGAAGTAAGGCTAGGCCATATCATATCGTTCTCCATAATACTGGTAAAATAAGCTTGCCCGGGCAAGAAAAATGATATCATGATATGCTAATTTCATGACGTAATACATCAGGGCGCCCCGCCCCCTTAACAACTGAGCGCGCCGAACCGAACTACGCACCTCCCCTCCACCTGTCTGTACTGGTGTAACAGTAATTAGTTGCGCACAATACCAGCTACCTAAAATGCTAAAAACAAACAACGCGCATCTCAGCTTCTCTCCATCCAGCTCTAAACTGCAGGTACAGACAGCTCAACTGTCTCTTGAGTTTCACAGTCGGTCCACGGACTAATGCCACGTCCTGACCAAACAGCTTTTCAACGGCAAAAAGGCTCGTCACGCACGCAAGTGGACGCACTGGACCCAGTGGTGTCCTGACCAGAACGAGAAGCTGCGGCGGTGTGGCGGCGGGGGGTGTGGGAGGAGCTTACCGGTACACCGAGTTCCTCACTGCACTCCGCCAGGCGAGGAGCTTTTTATTTCTGTCTCTGTAGAGAGCAGACTTGACTGGTCGTGAGGGACTTGTCGCGAACACACAGCTACAATGAGTTTCTCTTCCATAGTACATGACTCCGCGGGTTTTTTCTGTGTCCCACAAACAATACGTCACATAGTTGCGCAATACCCGCCCCCTCGTTTCCGCATCACATAGGGACTCTCCCCCTCTCTCCTCCCCCCGACTCTCCCTGATCAACCAATCAGGGAGAGTTGAACGGCTTTTGAACGTTTGAACGTTTGAACGGTGAAAACTTCAGCAATGATCAACGCGTGCTTGGAGGCTGAAGCGGGTTCACGTGCACGGAAAACGCTTTCCAGCACGCTCAACACGCACGTGACATGATGCCCGACGCCAAGACGCGGCTGGAGACGCATCCCCCATTGACTTTGCATGTAAACTGGACGCTCCTGCAGTTGAAAACGCGTTTGGTCAGGACGTGGCATAAGAAGCAGGTGATCAGAGAGAGTTCAGTCAGATAAATGAATCGGAATGAAACGTTCCTGCAGGAACAGATGAAGCTGAAACACCAACAAGCTTCATGGTCAGCTGGACGCCTTGTTACAAGTTCTGGAAGTTCTAGCTCATTTAAAGGCAACATATATTTTGTTGTAGGTTTCATTAATGCTCAACAGATCTTAAGCTTCATTTTATTTAGTTGTTTTGGGAAACTACACCTGCACTTTATTTTTTCTGGTGGATTTTGTTGATCTTTATTTTGTGCAGACTTTTTCAATCTAAATAACAGAAGGATCATTAAAAAAATATATATACAGTACTTGGAGACTGAATAGTTTACTAAATAAATTAATTTCAATAAAATTACCCGTTGTTTTTAAAAAAAATATATAATACTGCAATGCAACATGTTAAGTTAATTTTGTCAAATAAATAACTGATTTCTTTCTTTTTTTATTTGGGTTATATCACGAAATTTATCTTTATCGTCAGGATGCTCTGAAATATTACGATATAATATTCGAGCCATATCGCCGACCGCTAATGTGAAGGTTATTCTCCTTGCACCAGCTCTCCAGGTGATCCACCTCCTGCTTGTAGCTGGACTCATCATAGTTTGTGATGTATCCCACCACAGCTGTGGATCATGATTTTGAAGGCAGATGTGAAGTCCGAAAGAACATACGGGCGTATGAGTCCTTCTGTTCCAGGTGGATGAGAGCAGTGTGGACCACAGAGGAGATGGCATCCTCTGTTGATTGGTTCTCACAGTATGCATACTGGTGAGGGTCCTCGTTGATGTTGATGGTTGTTTTGATGTGGGTCATGACCAGTTTTTCGAAGCATTTATCTACTATCGGGTGAGGGCCACTGGCCAATAGTCATTCAGAGCAGTCACTGTAGAGCTTTTTTGGACTGGGATGATGGTGGTGTGGTCTTCAGGCAGACGGGATCTGTCTACAGGGCAAGTGAGGTGTTAAAGATATTGGCCTGCACCTCGCAGAGCTGATCGGAACTTTCAACACTTTCCCAACACTTTTTTTGGATTATGGTATTTTGACAAATTGGGGTGAGATTCATGTCTGTCTGTCTGTGTCGTGAACTTTCAACACTTTCCCAACACTTTTTTTTTGGATTATGGTATTTTGACAAATTGGGGTTAGGATTTCCAACTAAACGCAGTGATAGGACCACCAAACTCACAGATCCTGTTCTCCACGACAATCCTGACCGTAATCTGTGAGATTTGTGTCTGTCTGTCTGTGTCGTGAACTTTCAACACTTTCCCAACACTTTTTTTTGGATTATGGTATTTTGACAAATTGGGGTTAGGATTTCCAACTAAACGCAGTGATAGGACCACCAAACTCACAGATCCTGTTCTCCACGACAATCCTGACCGCAATCTGTGAGATTCGTGTCTGTCTGTCTGTGTCGTGAACTTTCAACACTTTCCCAACACTTTTTTTTGGATTATGGTATTTTGACAAATTGGGGTTAGGATTTCCAACTAAACGCAGTGATAGGACCACCAAACTCACAGATCCTGTTCTCCACAACAATCCTGACCGCAATCTGTGAGATTCGTGTCTGTCCTACGTTTTACCTATGAATTATGGGTATTTGTATTTGGACAAATTGGGGTTAGGATTTCCACCTAAACGCAGTGATAGGACCACCAAACTCACAGATCTTGTTCTCCATAACTCCCTGACCATATTTTGTGAGATTCTGTCTGTCCTACGTTCTCCCTATGAATTATGGGTATTTGTATTTTGACAAATTGGGGTTAGGATTTCCAACTAAACGCAGTGATAGGACCACCAAACTCACAGATCTTGTTCTCCATAACCCCCTGAACGTATTTTGTGAGATTTGTGTCTGTCCTACGTTTTCCCTATGAATTATGGGTATTTATGTATGGATATCATGAAAATATCCAATAGGATCTATCACAGATGTGTATCCGGAAAATATCCAATACTAGGATTTATTATGTATGGGTATCCAGAAAATATCCAATACTAGGATCTATCACAGATGTGTATCCGGAAGATATCTAATACTATGATTTATTATGTATGGGTATCATGAAAATATCCAAATGGATTTATCACAGATGTGTATCTGGAAAATATCCAAATACTAGGATTTATTATGTATGGGTATCCAGAAAATATCCAATACTAAGATCTATCACAGATGTGTATCCAGAAAATATCCAATACTAGGATATATTATGTATGGGTATCCAAAAAATATCTAATACTAGGATCTATGACAGATGTGTATTAGGAAAATATCCAATAGTAGGATCTTTCTCATATGGGTATCCAGAAAATATCCAATACTAGGATCTTTCAGGTATGGGTATGCATAAAATATTCTATACTAGGATCTATCACAGATATTCACTCGGAAAATATCCAATACTAGGATTTATTAAGTATGAGTATCCAGAAAATATCCAATATTAGGATCTATCAAAGATGTGTATCTGGAAAATATCCAATACTAGGATTTATCATAAATGGGTATCCAAAAAATATCCAATACTAGGATCTATCACAGATGTGTATCCGAAAGATATCTAATACTATGATTTATTATGTATGGGTATCATGAAAATATCCAAATGGATTTATCACAGATGTGTATCTGGAAAATATACAAATACTAGGATTTATTATGTATGGGTATCCAGAAAATATCCAATACTAGGATCTATCACAGATGTGTATCCGGAAAATATCCAATACTATGATTTTTTATGTATGGGTATCATGAAAATATCCAAACGGATTTATCACAGATGTGTATCTGGAAAATATCCAATACTAGGATTTATTATGTATGGGTATCCAGAAAATATCCAATACTAGGATCTATCACAGATGTGTATCCGGAAAATATCCAATACTATGATTTTTTATGTATGGGTATCATGAAAATATCCAAACGGATTTATCACAGATGTGTATCCGGAAAATATCCAATACTAGGATTTACTATGTATGGATATCCAGAAAATATCCAATATGTGGATCTGTCTGATGTGTATCCGGAAAATATCTAATACCAGGATTTATTATGTATGGGTATCCAGAAAATATCCAATAATAGGATCTGTCACAGATGTATATCCGGTAAATATCCAATGCTAGGATTTATTATGTATGGATATCCGGAAAATATCCAATATGAGGATCTGTCAGACGTGTATCCGGAAAATATCTAATACTAGGATTTATTATGTATGGGTATCCGGAAAATATCCAATACTAGGATCTATCACAGATGTGTATCCGGAAAATATCCAATACTATGATTTTTTATGTATGGGTATCATGAAAATATCCAAACGGATTTATCACAGATGTGTATCTGGAAAATATCCAATACTAGGATTTATTATGTATGGGTATCCAGAAAATATCCAATACTAGGATCTATCACAGATGTGTATCCGGAAAATATCCAATACTATGATTTTTTATGTATGGGTATCATGAAAATATCCAAACGGATTTATCACAGATGTGTATCCGGAAAATATCCAATACTAGGATTTACTATGTATGGATATCCAGAAAATATCCAATATGTGGATCTGTCTGATGTGTATCCGGAAAATATCTAATACCAGGATTTATTATGTATGGGTATCCAGAAAATATCCAATAATAGGATCTGTCACAGATGTATATCCGGTAAATATCCAATGCTAGGATTTATTATGTATGGATATCCGGAAAATATCCAATATGAGGATCTGTCAGACGTGTATCCGGAAAATATCTAATACTAGGATTTATTATGTATGGGTATCCGGAAAATATCCAATACTAGGATCTATCACAGATGTGTATCCGGCAAATATCCAATGCTAGGATTTTTTATGTATTGATATCTAGAAAATTCATTCATTCATTCATTCAACCTTTATTTATACAGGCTAGTCTCGTTGAGTCACGGGGACTCATTTACAAGAGGGACCTGTCTCACTCACACCAAACAACCATCCACTCTCACACTCACACCTAGGGTCAATTTAGAGTCACCAATCAGCCTAACAAGCATGTTTTTTGGTCTGTGGGAGGAAACCGGAGTACCCGGAGGAAACCCACGCATGCACGGGGAGAACATGCAAACTCCACCCAGAAAGGCCCCGGACCGGGATTTGAACCGGCAACCTTCTCGCTGAGAGGCAGCAGCTCTACCAGTTGTGCCACCGTGCTGCCCAATGTATACATTTAAGAAAAAGGTCGAAAAGGACTTGCTCAAAAACTATATATGATGTAGCTTAGTGTGTTTGTGTATTACAGTTAGAAAAATTAAGTAGAGTTATTCATTTTGTGATGTAGTTTGTGTATTACAGTTAGATAAATTAGTAGATTTATTCATTTTGTGATGTAGTTTGAAGGTTATCATTGGTTGAACAAACTGTGAAATAAATAAGGGGCAGATATAATAAGATTTCATCTTCTTTCTGCTCCTTTCATTTTATCCTACTTGTATTCTTGTATCTGATGAAACTGTTTTGTATTGTTCTTTTAAAATGAATGAATAAACATCAAATCAAATCAAATCAACGGCCCAGTCAGAGTCCAGAACCTGAACCTGAAACCTTCAGAGAGCTGAGCAGAAACCTCAAAGAACTGAAGCAACAATGGAAAGAAGAGTGGGTCAGAACTCCTCCAGAACCAGGAGAGAGACTGATGAAGTCCTGCAGACTGATGAAGTCAGAGAACCACAGAGGATTCTGCTGCTGAAGGAGGTTCTGTTGGGTCAGAGGCACAAGCTGAGGTTAAATTTTAATGATTTTAGAACTTGTTAAAGATCATCCATCCAGCTAACTGTCTATCCATCCATCCATTCAGCTAAAAGTCTATTCATCCTTGTATCTGATGAAACTGTTTTGTATTGTTCTTTTAAAATGAATGAATGAACATCAAATCAAATCAAAAATAAGTCTGTATCTCTGTGTTTATCATTGTCCTGGCATTGTCTCCTGTTGCCTCTGTCTCCTGAGTTCCTTGTGATTCCCTGAGTATGTAAGTTTGCTGCCCTGCGGACGCCATTTTGAAGAGTCCTAATGGTGAACTACTTTTTTAAATCCAGCAGATTTGACCATTTCGTGAAACTCTCAAGCTCAGAAAAACTTGTGCTATAACGTCAGCTATGAAATATATTTTTTCTCAGCAAAGAAATAATTGTTTTACCGTGTTTTGTTGTAAAATCCTGGCTTCTTTGGCCGTCGCGGACGCCATTTTGAAGAGTGCTAATGTGGCGAAATTCTATTTTTAAATCCAGACGCGTCGCGTAGGCCCTGAGAAACATCCATAAGTTCACCCTCCATGTTAAAAAGTCTTCGTCTGACTCTTCGAAAACAAGCAATAAGGCTGCAGAGTAACACACTGGCTGCTAACTGATAGAGAGAGCACACACCAAGAGACTGAGGGGGACGCTTTTTTGTGACGGACCACATCCGGCGCTGCTCGTAAATACGTTATTTCGTTTTTACTGATAGATAATTAGTTATTAGCGGTACTGCATTTTAAATAAAAATAGCATAAATCCGCTTATGAATTATAAAACTTAGTCAATCCGCTGTAAAGCTAACAGATTATTTAGCTACGCTACAAGCGGATTAGCGCAATAGCGCTACCTAGCGGTCGGGGGCCCACCACTGCAGTTTCCTATAACTAACTTTTCAGCAGATTAAAACATAGAAACAACAGAACACAAGTTAATGGGTCTTATATTAACTTATTTCTGCGGCACAAACTTACAGTTTTACTTTTAGAAATAAAAATAAGGAGAAAGTTTAGGAGGCAGAAAATGGAGGTTGAAGGGAAATGGTTGAAGTCTTATCTTGAGATATTTTAACCAGAGACAGCACATTCTCTGGTCGGGTTCGGCTGGACGTCCGTACCGTGATGAACAATGACTTTTACCTTTGTGAAGATTTTCCTGTCTCGACTCCGGTAAATTAGTCAAGCCATTACAGGCGACACACGTCCATCTTGCCACGGTCTCGTGAGGTCTGCTTCTGCCTCCCAGAGTAATGCCCTCAGCTCCGGTTTGGTTTTCAAGATAACAACTTCTAGAAAGAGTTCACAGCTTGGAGCTGTGATGCTCGAATGGTTCACAGCTGACGATGCTGTTTGAACCCTGCTGAAGACACGGACCCTTGACTCATGGTCGGACGTCCACAGTTTCTAAAGAAAGTTCACATCTCCACTTCCTCACAGGAACACAAAAGTTCCGGCAAAGCTTAGAACTTTTAGGAAGGATCTGGGATCAGTGACTTGTTCTTTCCCGAACGGTTCAGACGAACCGAGAGAGAGTTAGAGTGCAATGAAGGTCACTCGGATAGGAGAGAAGATATTGCGTCAGAAGACTTGCAGGGGTGAACAAACAGAGAATCTGTTTTGGAGAGTAGATGGATTTGTTTTCAGAGAAAGGAGACAGAATGACAAGTTTAGTCTAAAGACGTTTCACCCTGTACCTAAACATTGCAAACAAATACGAACGGATTGTTCATTAACTTTAGCATAGTTCTTCTGCATAGAGCATACAGTTTGATTCATTACCGTATATGAAGAAGTTATCAATGCCTTACAGCATAAACCATGATCAATACAGTATATTGAAGTTATTCCATCCATCCATCCATCCATTTTCGTCCGCTTATCCGGGGTCGGGTCGCGGGGGTAGCAGCCTAAGTAGGGAGGCCCAGACTTCCCTCTCCCCAGCCACTTGGAGCAGCTCCTCTGGGGGAATCCCAAGGCGTTCCCAGGCCAGCCGAGAAACATAGTCCCTCCAGCGTGTCCTGGGTCTTCCTCTGGGTCTCCTCCCGGTGGGACATGCCCGGAACACCTCACCAGGGAGGCGTCCAGGAGGCATCCTAACCAGATGCCCGAGCCACCTCAACTGGCTCCTCTCGATGTGGAGAAGCAGCGGCTCTACTCCGAGTCCCTCCCGGATGACTGAGCTTCTCACCCTATCTCTAAGGGAGAGTCCAGACACCCTGCGGAGAAAACTCATTTCAGCCGCTTGTATCCGAGATCTCGTTCTTTCGGTCACAACCCAAAGCTCATGACCATAGATGAGGGTGGGAACGTAGATCGATCGGTAAATTGAGAGCTTTGCCTTTCGACTCAGCTCTCTCTTCACCACGACAGACCGGTACAGAGCCCGCTTCACTGCGGATGCTGCACCTATCCGCCTATCGATCTCACGCTCCAGTTTTCCCTCATTCGTGAACAAGACCCCGAGATACTTAAAGGACAACACCCACCATGACAGTAACAATTCACCATATTGAACTATTACTGTAGTAGAATATTTCGTCTATTTTCATTTTTGCATTTGGGCCAGGCGAGGGTTAAAAAAAAAAAAAACGAGTCCCGAATGAATCCGGAAACGCGGCCGAAAAGTGTCGAAGTGTGGAGTGACTTTTGTCACGTCTCCACCCAGAAGGAAGGGATGAGTTTCCATGGAGGTTTATGAGAGTGAGAGTAAAACTGCATATTTCCTGGTGCATTTTTGTGTACAGCTGGACCAGTGCTCTGTTTTTATTTTTTATTTATTTTATAGACCTTTTTAATAAGATATAACACCGCTGCGACTGTTGCTGGCTGCTCTCCTCTCCTCTGCCCAGAGAGGAGCGAGCCGCGCGGCTTCTCCCGTCTTCTCCCTGGCTCCCCGTTCCGCTGCGTCAGCTTTGAAGTTCGTGCCGGGGCTCGGTTCTGTCCCAGCCTTGTTGCTGGAGCACGGGGAAGCACGGGAGAGCACGGGGGAGCACGCGCGCTCAGAGCTCCGCGCCGCGGCTGCCTTTCTGTATCCCGACCTGTCTGGTCAGGGGAGAGAATAAAAAGCCGATGCGGAAATTAATGAATTTGTCGCGATCAAGCGAATTAAACTAGTATGTCTACGTGGATGCTGCTCAGAATATGACAGACATCAGTGAGCGACCGCTTCTCTTTTTTTTTTCCTCTCTTAGAGCAGCGGTCATGGAAGTTGATGAAGGCTTATTATAACTCCGCCTGTAACTCCAAGGCGGAATCTTTAGTGATGTGAATGCCCATATTTGGAGAGGGGCAGATCTTCCCGGAGCTTCTGCTAAAATCTGCTATAAATCATGAAATAACACATTTAGCGTTATTTCTCTACAATATAAATAAACGCTCCTGTATTATTTTTAAATAAACTAATAAATATTAATGGCGATGCAATTTGAAAACATGGTGGGTCATGGACTTTAAACTCCTCCACTTGGGGCAGGACCTCCTCCCCGACCCGGAGAGGGCATGCTACCCTTTTCCGGCTCAAGACCATGGCCTCGGATTTGGAGGAACTGATCCTCATCCCGGCCGCATCACACTCGGCTGCAAACCGCTCCAGCGAAAGCTGTAGATCACGATCTGATGAAGCCAATAGGACCACATCATCTGCAAAAAACAGAGAAGCGATTCTAAGGCCACCAAAACGGATCCTCTCAACACCTTGGCTGCGCCTAGAAATTCTGTCCATAAAAGTTATGAACAGAATCGGTGACAAAGGGCAACCTTGGCGGAGTCCAACTCTCACTGGAAACGAGCCTGACTTACTGCCGGCAATGCGGACCAAGCTCTGACACCGGTCGTACAGGGACCTAACAGCCCATATCAATGGGCCTGGTACCCCATACTCCCGGAGTACCCCCCACAGAACCCCCCGAGGGACGCGGTCGAATGCCTTTTCCAAGTCCACAAAGCACATGTAAACTGGTTGGGCAAACTCCCACGCGCCCTCCAGGACCCTGCTGAGGGTGTAGAGCTGGTCCAGTGTTCCACGACCAGCACGAAAACCACACTGCTCCTCCTGAATCCGAGGTTCGACTATCCGACGGACCCTCCTCTCCAGAACCCCTGAATAGACCTTACCAGGGAGGCTTAAGAGTGTGATCCCCCTATAGTTGGAACACACCCTACGGTCCCCCTTTTTGAATAGGGGAACCACCACCCCAGTCTGCCAATCCAAGGGAACTGCCCCCGATGTCCACGCGATATTGCAGAGTCGCGTAAGCCAACACAACCCCACAACATCCAGAGCCCTAAGGAACTCAGGGCGAATCTCATCCACCCCTGGAGCCCTGCCACCGCGGAGCTTTTTAACCACCTCGGTGACCTCAGCACCAGAGATTGGAGAGCCCGACCCAAAGTCCCCAGGCTCCGCTTCCTCAGTGGAAGACGTGCCAGTAGGATTGAGGAGGTCTTCGAAGTATTCCGCCCACCGACTCACAACATCCCGAGTTGAGGTCAACAGCACGCCATCCCCACCATTGAAGTTATTGTGTTGATTCATTCTGAATTAACACCAATTAAAGAAAGTCTCTTCTGATTTGTGTCTCTTAATTCAAAATAAATGTAATAAATAGTGTCCACTTGTCTCCTTGAGAGCTTCAAGAAAAGTGTAACACTCAAAGTTTCAGAGAGATGTAAAAAGGTGTAATTGAAGGTCAAGCATGCGGGTCTGTTCCACTACAATTGACACAAACAACAGTCAGAGCCCGTCCCCCCACACGTAGGTGAAGGGAGGCTACCCTCTCGTTCACTGGGGTGAACCCCAACGTACAGGCACCAAGATGAGAGGCAACGAGTATGCCCACTCCTGCTCGGCACCTCTCACCAGGGGCAACTCCAGAGTGGAAGAGTGTCCAACCCCTCTCAAGGAAACTGGTTCCAGAGCCAGAGCCATGCGTTGAGGTGAGTCCGACTATTTCTAGTCGGAACCTCTCAACCTCACACACTAGCTCAGGCTCCTTCCCCACCAGAGAGGTGACATTCCATGTCCCAATGGCCAGCTTCTGTAGCCGAGGATCAGACCGCCAGGGTCCCCGCCCTCGGCCACCACCCATCCCACATTGCACCCGACCCCTTTGGCCCCTCCCACAGGTGGTGAGCCCATGGGAAGGGGGACCCACGTCTCCTCTTCGGGCTGTGCCCGGCCGGGCTCCATGGGTAAAAGCCCGGCCACCAGGCGTTCGCCAGCGTGCCCTACCTCCGGACCTGGCTCCAGAGTGGGGCCCCGGTGACCCGCGTCCGGGCGAGGGAACATTTAGTCCATTTATCATTGGGGTCTTTGGGCTACACTTTGGCTGGTCCCCTCACCTAGGACCTGTCTGCCTTGGGTGACCCTACTAGGAGCATGAAGCCCCTGACAGCAAACCTCCTAAGATCATTGGGACACACAAACCCCTCCACCACGGTAAGGTGGCAGCCTAGGGAGGAGCTGCGACCTATATTCCAGAAAATACGGTACATTTACCAAAAACAGCTGAATAGTAGCTAAAACAAGCAGAAAGAAACTTAATTTACTTGAAGGAAGTGGGTAGAGCATAGATATGTTGAATTAATCTGCAAAAAGTTGAAATGATTTAAAAAATGTGGAATTAGCTGAAAACGGTGAAATTAACATAAAACAGCTGTTTACCGTGTCTCCTGACTAAATGAGTCCTTGAGGCTCAACGAGACTAACCTGTAAAAATAAAGGTTGAATGGATGATCCCTGTGATGCGGCCGGGATAAGGATCAGTTCCTCCAAATCCGAGGCCATGGTCTTGAGCCGGAAAAGGGTAGCATGCCTTCTCCGGGTCGGGGATGGGGTCCTGCCCCAAGTGGAGGAGTTTAAGTATCTCGGGGTCTTGTTCACGAATGAGGGAAAACTGGAGCGTGAGATCGATAGGCGGATAGGTGCAGCGTCCGCAGTGAAGCGGGCGCTGTACCGGTCTGTCGTGGTGAAGAGAGAGCTGAGTCAAAAGGCAAAGCTCTCAATTTACCGATCGATCTACGTTCCCACCCTCATCTATGGTCATGAGCTTTGGGTTGTGACCGAAAGAACAAGATCTCGGATACAAGCGGCTGAAATGAGTTTTCTCCGCAGGGTGGCTGGACTCTCCCTTAGAGATAGGGTGAGAAGCTCAGTCATCCGGGAGGGACTCGGAGTAGAGCCGCTGCTTCTCCACATCGAGAGGAGCCAGTTGAGGTGGCTCGGGCATCTGGTTAGGATGCCTCCTGGACGCCTCCCTGGTGAGGTGTTCCGGGCATGTCCCACCGGGAGGAGACCCAGAGGAAGACCCAGGATACGCTGGAGGGACTATGTTTCTCGGCTGGCCTGGGAACGCCTTGGGATTCCCCCAGAGGAGCTGCTCCAAGTGGCTGGGGAGAGGGAAGTCTGGGCCTCCCTACTTAGGCTGCTACCCCCGCGACCCGATCCCGGATAAGCGGAAGAAAATGGATGGATGGATGATCACTGGTCTATAAACTCAAAACTGGCTGCAGCTCTATTCTTTTAAACTACTCTAAAGTTTATGTGTTGGTTCCCGACCCCCGTCCTTCAGGTCTTTCTCTGGACCATCAGACGGCGTCCTCTGTGTCTCGTGTCCGCCTTTTAGAGCGGGAGGAGGAGAGTCTCTCTTGTTTCCTCCGAGCATGTGACGCAGCTCTGTCCTACCTGCAGGAGCTGGAGAAGGTTGGTTTTCAGACACACACAGTGCATGTGTTCAGTTGGTGATATATGACTTTATCTGTGCTCAGTGTTACCAGCAGTGGTGGAGAAAGTACACAAACACTGTACTTAAGTAAAAGTAAATAAGTACTTACTTTTACAAATAACTAAAGTATTAAAAGTAAAAGTACTTGCTGAATGTGTTACCTAATGCAATCTAAAATAGTAGTCTGGTCCTCTTGACGAGATTTTTCTACCTGTATTATTGAGCATGCATCAGGATACCTAATGCAATGGTCTACAACAGGGGTCACCAACCTTTTCGAAACTGAGAGCTACTTCAAAGTCAAAGTCAACTTTATTGTCAGAACTACAATATGTACAGGACATACACAGGATTGAAATGGCGTTTCTCTCAGTCCCTCGGTGCAACAGTAACCATTTAAACACTAAAACACTGAAACATTTAATAAACATAAGCATAAAATAGTAAAAGTGTAACACTGTCCTGAGTTTTTGCATAGTAGTATAAAAGTATGAAAATTTACACCAACACTAAAACACTAAACATTTAATGAACATAAGCATAAAATGAAATAATAAAAGTGTAATACTGTCCTGAGTTTTTGCATAGTAGTATAAAAAGTATAAAAAGTATATCTATAAAATAAACTGAAGGTTCTAGCATTGACATTTGCAAAGAGTGGCAAAGCAGCATATGAGTTAATGTACACAGTATATGTATGAGGTAGTTGATGTTGGTATAGAGGCAAAGTGGCATATGCAGTAAGGCACATTGGGCATCCTTAAATAAGGCTGGTCAGAGAATACTGTATATGTATCAGCAGTAGTGTAGATATAAAAGTAGTGTAAATGTAAACAGTAGTAATAAATGTAAACAGTATTAATAAATGTAAACAGTGAATGTAAACAGTAGTATGACTATAGGCAGTAATGTAATACAAACATTAGTGCAAATATGAGAAGTAGTGCAAACTGAATGAGCACATGACCGAGAGTTTAGTGAATAACCCGTTTGATGACACAGAGTCCAGTGTTAAAAACTTTGTGTTGTGTGGTAATGTGTGAGAAAGTTTTTTGTGTTAAGGCAGTTCAAATGCCCCAGGGACCCATCTCTGCCTGATGCCCTCAATAAGTTTTATGCACGTTTTGATGATCCAAACAGACCAGCTAGCACCAGACTCACCTCATCACCAGATGAAGAGCATCTCAGGGTGTCCGCAGCAGAAGTGAGAGGCAGTCTCAGAAAGATTAATCCTCATAAAGCAACCGGACCAGACAACATCCCAGGGAAAGTTCTGAAGGAATGTGCGGACCAGCTCTGTGAGGTGCTGGCTGACATCTTCACCACCTCACTTGCACTGGAGTCAGTTCCCACCTGCCTGAAGACCGCGACCATCATCCCAGTCCCAAAGAGCTCCACAGTGACTGGTCTGAATGACTATAGACCGGTGGCCCTCACCCCGATAGTCGCTAAATGTTTTGAGAAACTGGTCATGTCCCACATCAAGGCAACCGTCAACATCAATGAGGACCCTCATCAATACGCATACCGTGAGAACCGATCAACAGAGGACGCCATTTCTTCCGTGGTCCACACTGCTCTCACCCACCTGGATCAGAAGGACTCATACGTGCGTCTGCTCTTTGTGGACTTCACATCTGCCTTCAACACCATGATCCCCCAAACTCTGATAGACAAACTATCTACACTTGGACTAAGCCCCTCTATTTGTAACTGGGTACTAGACTTCTTAACAGACAGACCACAGTCCGTGAAGATCCACAACTTCTCCTCCTCCACCATAACCCTCAGCACTGGCTCTCCTCAAGGATGTGTGCTGAGCCCCCTTCTGTTCACTCTGCTCACATATGATTGTACAGCCACACTTCCAGGCTGTCATATTGTTAAGTTTGCAGATGATACAGCGGTGGTGGGATGCATCACAAACAATGATGAGTCCAGCTACAGACAGGAGGTGGAACATCTGGAGAGCTGGTGCAAAGAGAATAATCTTCACATGAATGTGAAGAAGACAAAGGAGATGATTGTGGACTTCAGAAGGAACAAACACACCCACGCCCCACTGAAAATAGGTGGGTCTGCAGTGGAAGTGGTCTCCAGCTACAAATACTTGGGTGTACACATGAATGATAACCTCAGCTGGAGCAACAACACCACCAGCCTGATCAAGAAAGGTCATCAGAGACTCTACTTCCTCAGACGGCTGAGACGTGCTGGTCTGAGCAGCCCAGTTCTCACCTCGTTCTACAGGTGTGCAGTGGAGAGCATCCTGTGCTCCAGCATCAACGTGTGGCATGGAGGCTGCACAGTTGAAGAGAGGAAAGCTCTGCAGAGAGTGGTGAAGGCTGCACAGAAGTCTGTTGGAGTCAGTCTCCCCACCATCACAGACATTTACACCTCCAGATGCAGGAAAAGAGCCACCTGCATCATGAAAGACCTCACTCACCCAGCACACTCACTCTTTGCCCCACTCCCCTCAGGACGGAGGTTGAGGAGCATCAAGTGTAGAACCACTAGACTGAGGAACAGCTTCTACCCTGAGGCTGTTAGACTCATGAATAAATAAAAATAAAACACTGCAAAATATCACATCATGCTGATGCTGATCTGTTTTCTTGTTGCTGTGTTCATCTGTGACCATCTGCTCATACAAACTCATGTTCGTGCTGCTGTTTATTCCCACTATATTAGGCTTAGTGTATTACTAGTTGATGTTTTTCTTAGTTAATTCTAGATGTTATTACTGTTTTTCTCTTGCATTTGTTGTTGGATGTAACTGGGACCCCGTGTACATAATCTCGTTTTCATCACATGTACCACATGCGGTGCAAATGACAATAAAGACTCTCTGACTCTCAAATGGGAGGGTAGGCAGAGCAGGCAGAGTGTTTAGCATTCTGACTGCCTGATGAACAGAGCTGTCTCTCAGTCTGCTGGTTCGAGCCTGGAGACTCCTCAGTCTCCTCCCTGATGGCAGCAGTCTGAAGCAGCTGTGTAGTGGGTGTGTGGGATCACCTGCCATGCCAACTCATTCTCACTCCCTACTCGTCATATATTGATGATAAGGGTCAGTGTCCCTCCGGGTCGCATACTTGATGCGTCGGGTCGCCCCTTCTCATCATTATTTGGTGTGCAGGGTAATGTTAAGTTGTGATCTTCTCTTCCGGTTTGGATAGTGAAGCACTTTTGTATTTACTTATTTTTTATGAACAGGAATGATTTTTCTGGCAAAATTTAAACCTTAAGCCTAATCTCATAACAAACCCTAAACTTAACCATTCACCTTTTATTTGACCCTTGAACCCCAAACAAACCAATGAGAGCACCCTGCACACCAAAAATGACGAGAAGGGGCGACCTGACGCATCAAGTATGCGACGTGGAGGGACCCTGACCCCTATCATCAATATATGACGAGTAGGGAGTGAGAACATGTTGGCCATGCAGAGGGCTTTCCGAGTGAGGCGGTTGCTGTGTAAGTCCTGCAGTGAGGGGAAGGAGGTGCCGACGATCTTCTCAGCTGCTCTCACGATGCGCTGGAGGCTCTTGCGGCAGGATGCAGTACATGCACCAAACCACACAGTGATGCAGCTGGTCAGGACACTTTCTATGGCACCTCTGTAGAAGGTGCACATGATGGGGGTTGAAGCTCCAGCCCTTTTCAGCTTGCGGAGAAAGTAGAGACGCTGGTGAGCCTTCTTGGCCAGTGCTGCAGTGTTCCTGCTCCAGGACAGGTCCTTTGAGACGTGCACTCCCAGGAACTTGGTGCTGTCTACTCTCTCCACTGCGGTGCTGTTGATGGTCAGAGGGGCATGTTGTGCATCCCTCTTCCTGAAGTCCACAACAATCTCCTTTGTCTTCTCCACGTTGAGAGTGAGATTGTTGTGTCCGCACCACAAGGCCAAGCGGCTCACCTCGTTCCTGTAGTCCGTCTCATCGTTGTTGCTGATGAGACCTACCACTGTTGTGTCGTCCGCAAACTTGATGAAGTGGTTGGAGCTGTATGATGGTGTGCAGTCGTGTGTTAGCAGGGTGAATAGAAGGGGGCTCAGCACACATCCTTGTGGGGCCCCTGTGTTCAATGTGATGGTGCTAGATGTGTTACTCCCGATCCGTACTGTCTGTGGTCTCCCGGTCAGGAAGTCTAGCAGCCAGTTACACATTGAGGTGTTCAGCCCCAGACTGTCCAGTTTATGGATGAGCTGTTGGGGGATGATGGTGTTGAATGCCGAGCTGAAGTCGATGAACAGCATTCTAACATAAGAGTCCTTCGTGTCCAGATGTGTGAGAGCTGTGTGGAGGGCAGAGGAGATGGCATCGTCGGTTGAGCGATTAGGTCGGTATGCAAATTGGAAGGGATCCAGGGAGGCAGGGAGGACAGATGTGATGCTTTTCATGACTAGCCGTTCAAAGCACTTCATCAGGATGGGGGTGAGTGCTACTGGGCGATAGTCATTGAGGCATGCGGGCGTTGCCTTCTTTGGGACAGGGATGATGGTGGTGGCTTTGAAACAGGTGGGGACGATGGCCTGGCTCAGTGAGATGTTAAAGATGTCCGTGAAGACCGCTGCGAGTTCCCCTGCACAGTCCTTCAGCACACGACCAGGTATGTTGTCAGGACCAGAGGCCTTCCGGGCGTTAATCTTGATAAATGATCGCCTTACGCTGTCTGAGGACAGCGCCAGCACCTGGCCATCAGGAGAGGGGGGGAGTTTATGTGCAGGTGTGCTGTTACTTGCCTCAAACCGAGCAAAGAACTCATTCAGTTCATTCAGCGTAGAGGTTGAGCTGTCACAGGTCTGGGGGGGTGGTTTGTAGTTTGTGATGGTCTGTATTCCCTGCCACAGACTGCGTGTATCCTTGCTGTCCTTGAAACGGTGAGCTATTTTCCTGGAATACTGCTTCTTGGCCTTTCTGATGCCCCGGGCCAGGTTCTTTCTGGCTGCCCTCAGGCCCACCTGATCTCCCGCTTTGAAGGCAGCATTCCTGGCTCTCAGGAGTCTGTAAACCTCTGCTAATAATAATAATAATAATGAATTCAATTTATAACGCACTTTTCATTAATGAAAATCTCAAAGTGCTCTGCTGTCAGCCATGGCTTCTGATTAGCCCGAACAGTGATGTTCTTGAGGTTGGTTACATCATCAATGCACTTACTTCAAACATAACTAGATAATAAATAAAAAATTCTGCAAAGAAAAGATAAAAACAAAGACATTAAAGTTTAAATTTAACATTTATTAACTTTTTGTCTTCAGGTGGTCACAACACCTCATACCAGATCAACCAGAACCAGTTCTAATGTTTCAGTCGTCGACGTGGACCTTGGCTACTTTCTGCAAGCAGCGCTGCAGAGCGCGTACCTGTGTCTTCTACAGAGAGGGTGAGGACTCTACCGCCGCTTTGCCATCGATGAGTGGCCTCACTCAGCTCTCGTCTTCTCGGTTCTTCTCAGGTGGAGGTGATCGGCCACAGTAACTTGTTTCCTCACTCTGTGGGCAGGGTCATAACTGGCCATTGTGTTCGAGCCACTCCTGTTGTGCTTCTTAATCGCTCTATAATCAGACCATAATTTATTTAGCTAATCTCAACGCTGTTTATAAGTCCATGTGTAGCCATGTTTCCATCATCTCTGACAGTTTTCAGTTTTTCTGGGCGGGTCATTCAGTGACGCAGCTCCACTGGCCAGTTCACTTGGAACCATAAGTGGTGGGCACAGCTAACCAAAATATTAGCTTCGCGTTCGCTAGCTGTTAATTTGCTAACTAAAAAAATTTGCTGTGCTAACACTAAACCACTAAACAAATAAAAATGCTAAAGCACTAACTTTGATCTCTCTGAGCTACTTCAACCATATGTTCTTTCTCGGGCCCTGTAATGATCTGACCAGCTGCTTTTGGTTGAAGCTCGAAGGTGATAGGGCTTTTTCAGTTGTGGGCCCTGAACTCTGGAACAATCTGCCCTCCAACATTAGACAGGTCATTTCAATTCCTGTTTTTAAATCTCTTCTCAAAACACTGTTTTCTCTGGCTTTTTACACAGTGTGATTTGATTTATTATTTTATTGTTCTTTGTTTCTATGTTTTGCTTTTTATGCTTTTAATTAATTTTCAGTACTATTATTAGTTTTACTTTTATTTTTTTCCATTGAATTACTCCCATTGGTTTTAATGTTAAGCACTTTGGTAAAAGCTGCAGTTTTAAATGTGCTTTATAAATAAATTTGACTTGACTTATAATGCACTGCTGTGACACTGTAAGACTGTCTGTAATGTGACAACGTTGTCAGTGAATACAACTCAAAACAGTTCATAAATCACAAGTAAAGTGTCCATGTCCTGCTCAGAGATAAACTTTCAGAAATTAATCCAGTCCATTAGAACCAAAGAGGCAGAGCAGAACTCTGTTGTGATGAAGCAAAGTGATGCATTCAATGTGTGTCAGATGTTTCCCTCATGTCATTTACTGTAATGATGCATTCAATGTGTGTCGGACATCTCCCTCATGTTATTAGGTTAGGTTACTTTATTTATAGCCAAGGGTAGATTTGGTTTGCAGTGGTACAAAGCATAAAGCATACATCCATGCACGCACAATGCAAAAAGTAAGAATACCTCAAATAAACTATTCACAGATAATAGCGCTCAAGGCTCCACAGTCATATTCAAAACAAAGTAGGACATAAAAGAGGAGAGTAAAAACTTTAAAATCCAACTACTGTAGTATAAAAATGTATTAAAAATATTAATTTATCATTAGATAAAAATCTGTTAAAACACTGAGAACACCGGTGTCAGTTTCGTTTGTTCATTTCAATAACAGCAGTAAGAACAAAACTCGTTTTAAAGCGTCTTGTCCTACATTTAAGGACTAAAAACCTCAGACGGAGTGAAGAAGCTGAAACTCCCTGTGAAGGGGTGAAAGATATCTCACAAAAATGTTTCAAATCCCTTCTTTTTAATTAATCTGAGTTTAGAGTAAGGAAGTTTAGTGTTTCTAAAAATCACAATAACACAATGATCACTCATTCCATCAGCAAAAACACCTATACCAGGCAATTTACGAGGCATATTTGTTAAAAATGCATCAAAGGGGCCGTTTACACAGCACATATTTTGAGTGAATCTACTCCTTTCTCTCTGCAGTTCTGCTGATCATTTACATGACACCA
>JBBPBX010037407.1:13621-24451 GCA_038048925.1 Garcialebias charrua | reverse complement strand
ACATGTATAAATTACATGCTATCTGGATTCAATATTCATATTTAAATATGCTAAACGTTCCTATACAAGCAGTTTTAATAGCTGTATGCCTAAAATTTAAATAAGTGACAATGGGATTACTATTCAGCGTGTTATGATCGATTAAATGCGCTGATACTTCATTGTGCCTGCCAAATATATCCACCTTATTCTTGGGGGTGTCACTGTAGAAACAAATGTGCATTGTACTTCCTGTCCGACACCGGAAGTGCCTGTATTCCATAGGCGGAGTATGGATTGCGGGTGTTTTTGAAAGTTATTTTCATTCATTTTATCGGAGCAAACACAGCTTTTGTTTAAACGGAACGTTTACTGAAATGTCCTACCGGGGTTCAGGTACCTGCTGTGCTGTTCGCGGCTGCACCAACAACCGGACCAAGCTAAATCTTTGGCTAAAACAACAGTGTTTTCAACACGGACCCAAAACAAAGAAAGAGTGTTCCTGCATCCTACTCTATGGCTGTGTCTGCGCGATCAGGTAACATCTGTAATTTCTTTTTATTCAGGGAGGGTTTATTAATGAGAGTTTTGGAAGATTTACTGTCTTAAAACGATAGATCTCAGACGCGACCGGTATTTTTAGCCGAGATAGCTGCTAACAAACCTTAGCCGAGAGGCCGGAGCAAACGCGTTCGCTATTTATGTATTTTTAAATTATGTCTGCGCGATCAGGTAACATCTTTTTATTCGGGGAGGGTTTATTAATGAGAGTTTTGGAAGATTTACTGTCTTAAAACGATAGATCTCAGACGCGACCGGTATTTTTAGCCGAGATAGCTGCTAACAAACCTTAGCCGAGAGGCCGGAGCAAACGCGTTCGCTATTTATGTATTTTTAAATTATGTCTGCGCGATCAGGTAACATCTTTTTATTCGGGGAGGGTTTATTAATGAGAGTTTTGGAAGATTTACTGTCTTAAAACGATAGATCTCAGACGCGACCGGTATTTTTAGCCGAGATAGCTGCTAACAAACCTTAGCCGAGAGGCCGGAGCAAACGCGTTCGCTATTTATGTATTTTTAAATTATGTCTGCGCGATCAGGTAACATCTGTAATTTCTTTTTATTTGTCCCTCCTCTTTTAACAAAACGAGTGGTGTTCCCACATTTTTAATGAACTAAAACAACAAAGTTTGGACTGTCTTCAACTGTATTACTCGCATGTAAACAAACGGTGTTTCCGGTCAACCGGAAGTCGTGTGCACATTTCGCGCAAAGCGTCATGGGGCGTAGGAATAAGGTGGATAAGGCTGAGTGGAGCGGTGGACTGCTCCAAGATGGCCGCCTGAAATATCGTCTGCTCGAGCATTCCATGCTGAGGACGTCAAGATGTGTAAGAAGTGTAAGAAGTTCTACAACGTGCTCTCAGTACCAATATTATTATTTGCAACTGTTGTGCCTTTTTCTTTTGTAAAAAGACACAGTTAAGAACTTTTTCGCTCCTGTAAGTTTATCTTACGCTCAGAAAAATGCCAAAATCAGCTCAAAAAAGAACCGGAGACCACAAATGGGAGAAAGCAGGTGTGGCTGCTGGGAAAGATCATGACTACAGTGGTGCAGATATCGGGGCTCTTCAACCAGAGGTGGACAACGAAATGGATTTTCCGCCGCTCCCGGTAAGCCTCCTGTAGCAAAGAAGCCATTTTCAAATGTCTCTCAATGTACTGGCAACCTACGCACCGATGATGCTAATGCTATTGCTATGCTAGCTAACCTGATGAACGCCAGAAGTGACGCTCTTGAAGCTAGGATGGAAAACATGCTCGAAGAGATGAAAGATGTTAAAAAGAAAATTAACTCTGTTGAAAAACGTGTAGAACGCAATGAAAAAGACACAACATCCTGCTTAATTCGCGTCACTGAGATGGAACGCTATGATCATCGCTGGAACCTCAGACTTCATGGAATCCCTGAGGCTGAGAAGGAAGAAGTGCTGAAGGAGGTGCTGCGGGTGTGCCAAGAGATTCTTCCAAAAGATAAAGAAAATCTTTAGATCTTCATTGATGTTGCTCATCAGGTTGGAAAAAAGCTCATCGGCAGCTCCCGCCCCCGTGCTATCATCATTCGCTTTGTGGCGAAGAGATATCGAGATTACATCTGGAAAGCAGCTAAAAGAAATGACTTCTTGAAAAATAATGGGCTCCGTTTCACCGAAGATCTCTGCAAAGAAGATCGTGACTCCCGACAGAAACTATGGCCATCCATCCAAAAGGCTCGAAAAGAGGGAAAATCTGCCTATTTCATCGGGGGTCGTGGTTTCATCAATGGTGTGGAGATCCCCTCTGTATTGGGTCAAATGCAAGATTAATCTCAATTCCCATTTCCTTCCTGATGGGTCCACACTAGTGTTCTGGTAAAAAAAAAAAAGACTTCTGTCAAAACTGTACTGTTCTGGAACTTTATAATATGTTGCAAACCAAAGTTTGGACGTTAATAGGGTACTGATTCACGGTGTGAATAGTATTTAACTACCTCTATTGACCAAGTTACTATTCGTGTTCGTTAAATGTCATTGTTTTCACTTGTTTCTCTTAATGCCAGGAGGATGCGTAACATGTTAAAAAGAAAAGCTTTATTTCTGTTTGCCAAAAATCTCAAATCTGATCTTTGTTTCTTTCAGGAAAGTCACTCTACAGTTGATGATATTACTTTTTGGAAATCCCAGTGGGGTAACTCTGTTTGCCTCTCTCATGGGTCTGAACGCTCTGCAGGAGTTATGACCTTAAAACACAGATTTAATGGGAATATAATCTCAACCGAATGTGATTCACTAGGTCACTTTATCTGCCAACTACTATTTCACGAAAACTATTAATTCATTTGTGCCAACATCTATGGTTACAACAACAAGGGAGAAAATGATAAGCTGTTTATTGCAGTTGAAAAGATTTTTCTAGAATGGTTAAAAAAATATCCTAACGCTGTACAGTAATTCTCATGGGAGGTGATTTCAATACTGTCTTAAATGGTAATTTTGATAAATGGCCTCCTGGTAAACCAAACGCCTCAAGCCCAACTATTAAATCTTTTATGGAAAATTTTAATTTAATTGATATTTGGAGAGCAAAACATCCACATAACTGTTTATTTACTTTGAGTAATAAATCTTCATCTCAACAATCTAGGATAGACTTCTGGTTAATCTCCGATTCAGTAAACAAGGAAACTGTTACCGTTAATATCCTACCTACCCCCCTTACAGACCATAAAGTTATTGAGCTTATTATTAACTTCTCAGACAAAAATCACTCTTTTAACTCTCCTTCATACTGGAAATTGAACAACTCCTTACTAAATTATGAAGAGGTCACCACAAAGATAAAAAAATTACTTATATTTTACTGGAATAAAGCACAGATAGATAATCTTTATGGACTTAACTGGGAACTTTTTTAATTTGAATCTGGTAAATTCTTAAGAAAATTCAGCAGTAACAAAGCCAAAGCTAGTAGAGCAGAGGAAACCAAAATTATTTCAAGGATATCCGAGCTTTCTCAATTGAATCCCTCTAATTTAAACACGTCAGAACAACAAGAATTAACTGAACTACAAGCTAAATTGGATAACTTTTACATTAACAAAAGTAAAGGAGCTTTTGTTAGATCAAGGAGAAAATGGCTAGAGGAGGGTGAACAAAACACTCATTACTTTTTTAACTTAGAAAAACATAATGCTGTCAATAACTCTATTTCCAGACTAAAGATTAATGACTCGGTTACAGATAACCTTGATGACATAGCTAAATATTGTAGTTCATTTTATGAAACTCTATATAACTCCAATTTTTGCCAAGCTTCAGTCGATGCCCTGTTGATCAATTTAACTGTTAAACCTAGGGGTGGGCGATATGGCTCAAAAATTATATCGTGATATTTCAGAGTATTATCACGATAACGATAAATTTCATGATATAACCTAAAAAAAAATCAAATGTATTTATTTGACAAAATTAACTTAACATGTTGCTTTGCAGTATTATATAATTTTTTTAAAAACAACAAGGGGTAATTTTACTGAAATTACTTTATTTAGTAAAGTATTTAGTCTCCAAGTAAAACTACACCTGCACTTTAGTTTTTGTGGTGGTTTTTTTATCTATATTTTGTGCAGACTTTTTCCAATCTAAATAACAATCATTTTTAAAGTGCAGGTGTAGTTTCCTAAAACAACTAGCCTAAATAAAATGAAGTTTGTGTCATTCCTCTGATTCATTTTTTTAACTGATCTGTCTCTGATGGAGTTGTAATGTATACAGCAGTGTTGTGCATGTATATTACAGAGTGCCAGTGAACGCACCGCGAGTGAGAGCGTGACGTAGGCGCGCAGGTTCGGGTGTGAAAGAAAGTCAGAGAACGGAGCGGTGGAGGATCATGCAGTCTGTTAAGTGTATTTGTGCAGCTTAAAGGAGAAATGTAATCAAATCTGAAAAAATCGATATAACAAGAATTTCATATAGTAAACAACACACATAAACATACTTAGTATGCTTTTTTCAAGTCAGTAGCTTAAAGAAATAGTTTTTTTACATTTTTCCTGCTACATGCCGAAGTACAGTGATTTCTGTAGTAATTTTCTGGACGCACTTTTATGACACAATTAAGACCTCCTTTGCTATCTTACAATAACACTGAAGCTATAAACCCATCATTACTGTCCTCCTGTCTGTCATTTAAAATGGAAGCAGAAGACTTTTTTGAATCTGAAGGATATCACTTTAGTTTGTCAAAAACAGTTTGGTGATTTAGTGCATTAATGGGCATTTCTATCCTGGAAATACGAATAGCCGTGCGTTAGCCGCCGCATGCTAACGTTAGCATGCTAGCGCCGTATGCTAACGTTAGCATGCTAGCGCCGTATGCTAACGTGGAAGTGGGGGTGTTGAAAATGTCCTGAAACAGTTACCAATGTCTTGTTAAGCTCTGTCTTCCCCAGAACATAGTAGGATCTAAAATGATTTTTAAAGATGAAGGAGCAAGTTGAAACATGCATCTCCCTCCTTGCTAGCAGGCTCCATTGGGAGCTGCCTGGCTAACTAACTACGGTGGCCCTACACGGCCAAAATTCTACAGCGGCCGAATGCACAGGAGCGGTAAAAATACAATATAAAAATTTTAAAAAGTTTTAAAATCGATTTTGGGGCTTTTAGAATAGATTCTGAATCGCCAGGACTAAGAATCTTGATTCTTTAAAAAATAGATTTTTTTTGCTGCATCCCTAATTGCTACACACTGAAACCTTTTTGTCCACAACTAGATACACACACTAATATTACTGTATGAGGGACGACTCGTTGCACTGCCTACGTCATATTCAGGGGACGGAGAGCAGGCAGGAGGAGGGGGGTCAAAAACACCAGATGAGAATTTTTTCACTTTGCAAAGTCTAAATTTGAGTTAGGATGACATTTTTGACTTGTGAAAATTTCTCAACAAGCTTATTTTATGCTTTTCATTAGACTACTATTAGCTTAAAAACACTTTTCATTTCTCCTTAAAACAATAAAGCAACGTCTGCTACAAACCAGCAAGGTTATTGAGCGTGCAGAGAAACATCACAGGAGGGACTGTGGAGCCGCGCGTGTTTGTAACACAGTTTACAGCGAGGACACGGCTGCTCAGAGCGGAGCGGGGGGAGGGGGAGACAGCTGTCTATAATAATAATAATAATAATGAATTCAATTTATAACGCGCTTTTCATTAGTGAAAATCTCAAAGCGCTACACACATTGAATGCTATACACATTCATACACCGGTAGTGGCAGACTACCATGCAAGGTGCTTTCCAGTCCTACCGGGAGCAACTCGGGGTTAAGTGTCTTGCCCAAGGACACAACGACACATGGTGTGGGGAACCGGGATTCGAACCGCCAACCTTCCGATCAGGGGACGACTGCCATTACCACTACGCCACGGCCGCCCCGTCTATGCCTGCAGAGCAGGGGGGAGAGAAGCTGAGACGCGCGCGCGTTGTTTTTAGCATTTTAGCAGTAACTAATTAGCGTTTTACACCAGTACAGACTGTTGGAGGGGATGTGCGCAGTTGTTTAAAGCGCTCGGGTGTTAAGGGGCGGGGCGCCCTGACGTATTACGTCATGAAATTAGCATATCATGATATAAGATTTTTGCCCGGGCAAGCTTTTTATACCGGTATTACCGGTAACGATATGATATGGCCCAGCCCTAGTTAAACCTATCTCAAATATTGAAAAACAACGCTGTGATGAACCAATCTCTTTACAGGAAACTTTAGATGCCATCTCACATCTCAAAATTAACAAATCACCAGGGATTGATGGATTAAGTGCTGAATTTTATAAACACTTTTCTTCTGACCTTGCCCCTTTCCTTTTAAATGTTTTCATTGAAAGTATAGAAAAATGCACTCTTCCAACAACCCTCACTCAGGGTTTAACCACTCTTATACCAAAACCTAAAAAAGATCCGTTACTTCTTGATAACTGGCGTCCCATTTGTCTTCTTAATAATGATTACAAAATATTTGCTTCAGTTGTTGCTAAAAGATTAAAATCTGTTCTACACTCAATTATTGATGAAACCCAATCTGGTTTTATGAAAAATAGACATATCACAAATAATATAAGACTCGTTTTGGACATTTTAGATTATCCTGAATTTGTTCACGATAATGGTTTTATCTTATTCTTGGACTTCTCTAAAGCGTTTGATACGGTAGAACATGGTTTTATTTTTCAAAGTCTAAGTAAATTTGGATTTGGAACATTCTTTAGTGCTATCATTAAAACCTTGTACAAAAACAACAACAGCTCCATTAAACTAAAAAACATTAAAACCTTGTACAAAAACAACAACAGCTCCATTAAACTAAAAAACGGTTCTTCTCCTAGATTCAGCATCTGCAGAGGGATCAGACAGGGGTGTCCTGTCTCCCCCTACCTGTTTCTTTTAGTAGCTCAGCTTCTGGCCGATCATATTAAATCCAGTCCTCTGAAAGGGATCTCTATTGTTGATAAAACTGTTACTTTAACACAGCTGGCAGATGATACTACCTTATTTTTAAAGGACGAGAATCAAATCCCCATAGCCATCAAAGAAATAAATACTTTCTCTAAAGCATCCGGTCTTTATCTTAACCTCACGAAATGTGAAATAATGGCTGTTAAGGACTGCTCCAAAACCTCAATTGCAGACATACCAGTTAAAAATGAGCTAATTTATTTAGGTATAACCATCACTAAAGATCAGAAAAGAAGAAGCTCTCTAAATTATGAGCCTCTAATTCTAAGAACTAGAAAAAGACTTAATCAGTGGTTAATAAGAGATCTTTCACTACGTGGTCGCATTCTGCTTACTAAAGCTGAAGGCCTCTCCAGGCTCATTTATGCTGCACAGGCATTGGAACTTGACAATAAAAATGAAAAAGAAATTGACAAATTATTATTTAACTTTGTCTGGAAAAACAAAATTCACTACATTAAGAAATCTACTCTAATGAATTATGAATCATATGAAAATGGAGGACTTAATTGCTTATCATTGAATAAGCTTATCTTGAATAACACTTTCAAGATAAATTGGATTCGTCAATTTTTTAATTCACCAACCTCTATTTGGAACATCATACCATTCCATATTTTCTCTAAACTGGGTGGTCTGAACTTCTTTTATTATTATTATTATATTTTGACATATACAAAAACTCCCCATCAAACTGTCCAATTTTCACCGTCAGGCCTTCTTGTCTTGGTTACTTATCTACAAGCACAACTTCTCTCCTCGTCGATACTTCATATGGAATAATAAGGATATTTTATATAAGAAAAAACTTTATTTCTTGACTCATGGTTTTAATCGTAACATTATTTTGGTAGATCAACTGTTTGACAGTGTTGATACGTTGCTGGGTTATGAGGCCTTTCTGTCTAAATTTAATTGTCCCATCTCTCCTGGAGAATATACAAAAGTTTTTGGTGCTATTTCTACAGAGATCTGCATGTTATACAGACAAAGACCAAGACTCACTTATCATCAGTCTCCCACTCTGACTCCCATACATTCTCCTGTTGGCAAAATATGTCTTCTCCCTATTCTGCGGAACAATAATAAATCAATCAGATCCTTGTTTCAGAGAGATGTGACTTCTACGCCTGCTGTTGTACCATATTGGAATCACTTTCGGAATAATATTTCTTGGAAATGTACCTGGTTGCTTCCAAATCACTTTCTTCTCACTAACAAGGTAAAAGAAGTGTCCTTCAAACTCTTACACAGGATCTACCCAGCCAAAGACTATTTAAAGAAATTCAACTCTAACATTGTGGTGAACTGTTCCTTTTGTGATCTCTGCCCTGAGTCTGTTACTCATTTGTTCTGGATGTGTCCTCGTTCTAAAATGTTTTGGCAAAGTTTCTGTAACTATGTTGACTCAAAGATACAAGCAGACTTTCAGTTATATTGGGAACATGTCCTGTTTGGGTTTAAACATTGTGGCAAAATGAATCCGAAGATCTTTTTAATTAATCTGTTAATCATTAAGGCTAAATTTCATATACACAAATGTAAATTTTTAAAGAAAAAACCTGATTTCTCTGTTTTTTTAATTGAATTTAAACAATATTTACTTACAATTAGACCCTCAACCAAGCAAAAAGCAAAAACAACAATGTGGGCTTGCTCTCAACTTGGGATTATGGATGAACTTTTACATTAAAATATTTTTTGTTTATACTGTTTTTCACTTATTTTTTATTTTCTACATAAGACTTGGCACATGTGTTACATATTGTACAATTGTTCCATTTTTGCAAAAATAATATGACTGTAACTTTCCACTTACAGTATTTTGTTCGTTTTATGTTCCCCCTGGCTATTGTCTTTTTTCATTGTTTTCAATTTTATTGTTATCTTTTGTGATGTTGATAATAAAGATAAAAAAGAGCATTCCATGCTGTATCTAGTGATTAGAGAAGGTCTACTTGAGTGATTATATGATGTCTATGTGGTAGGCTAGCCTGGCCCTCGCCTTCCTGCACAGCTCCGCTGAAGCGAAGGACAGGGTCTGGTTTTTATGGAGATAACCAGGCTAGTGGTAGGCCTACACCCTGGACAAGTCGCAAATCCAACTATAAAATCATCACTGTAAAGCTGTTTAGATACAAACCTAATCTGTGAAGCAGAACTTTTGGGTTGAAAACAGCATCTTGGGTTTTGTGTTGCAGTTTGTCCTTTAAACGACATTGTTCCTCTTTATAATCTGCATCTGTTGTTTCCAGAAACTCGGACATTTCTTCAGCAGCCACTTCCTCTCGCTGTTCAGCCTGATGTCTCTTCATCTCTGTTAGCCAAAGTTTACTTTAAATAATAGTTTCGGAACGGGTACAGATAAACTGAAATCAAGAAAATGAAAAGTTACAGAAAATTATATCGTAGTCTTCGGTCAGCACAATATTGTTTGAAAGCTACCGTTGAACATTTGTCGTAAAGCAGGAAGTGACGTAATGTCGTAACGTTAAAACCTGGTAAATAAAAGCTAAGCTAGTTTTTTTTTTTGTCCGAATGCTCCGGGGTATTTTTATTTTATTTTATTTAGCTATATATACACCTAATATAATATTGAAATGTGATATTTATGTAAGATCGTTGAATAATAGTGAGGTGTCAGCTAAATGGTTCTCCGAAAGATTTAAAAGGAAAATTTGATAACTAAATGCTAGTTGCTAATGTTGCTAATTGTATCAAAATACTTGCGGAGAACTGTTTTTCCTTTAAATTTAGCTTCTGATGTTTTCGCATCTAAAAGAGCCGTATGTTTCACTGTAGTCTGGCCTATTTCCACGTGTGGTAGGTTTCGCATCTACCAAATTTAATTAGTGTGAAATGTCAGCGCAAAAAGACTGCGAGTTTTTGGTAAAAAGAGCTCGAGAGTTGGTCTCTGAAGACACATGTGCGGCCAAAGCCTGGCTCATAACAGCTAGAACTCTTTACCCAACAGATTTCAGCATACAGGTAATACAAGTTATCTGCCTAAACTGCGTTTAAATTGAATTACAGCTTTGTAATGAACCTCTTGAAACTTTTCACAGTATGAAATGTACATCATTGAACGCAATGCAGAGAAGACAGCTTCTGCGGGGAGACTGCTGTATGACATGTGAGTTATAACATTGTGTGTTTGTTTTCATGTCATGTCTCCACGTGTTGATGCTGTGCTTACAAATGCCAATAAACTGTCAACTCTTTAGGTTTATAAACTTTCCAGATCAGCCCATTGTTTGGCGTGAGATAAGTGTGATCACAAATGCCTTACGCAGTGACTCTCAGGATAAACATGCACAGTTTCTAAGAGGTAAGTGAAGTTATGTGCACACTTGCGTTAATGCACATCACAACAACTCTGCCGTATGAGACGTGTTTTGGAAATTTCAATTGCATCTTATTGTCTTCATGCAGGACTTTTTGAGACGTTGCCTGGCCGTGTGCAATGTGAAATGCTATTGAAAGCAACAGAGCAGTGTTTTAACACTTTGGAGAAAGCAGAGATGCTGTTGCTCCTTTTGAAGCGCTTTCCAGAGTCTGTGGTTCAACATGGGGTGGGTAGTAATACATTAACTCTGGTGTTTTTGAACTGTGACTCCAGCACAACACATTGAAGGGTAACAATCTGCTGCAATGTTAGGTTAATTTAGGTGAGACGCTGTTGGAGGCAGAGGTATCAGAGAATTCGGAAACACCTGTCAACTGCTTCAGAAAACTTTTTGGTCAGTGATGATTAATTTACATTAAATTATTAAAATAAGCTGTTTATATATATATA
>JBBPBX010037407.1:0-13578 GCA_038048925.1 Garcialebias charrua | reverse complement strand
TATATATATATATATATATATATACACTTATTTATTTATTTTGGTATTTTATGCAGTGTGTGATGTTCTTCCTTTGGTCATAAATAACATGGACATGCGACTGCCACCAAGCCTAATGCAGAAATACATCCTGAAAGCTGCTGAGTTCTACATTGGTTATGTTAGTCGTGGTCCATCACCTGATGTGCAGTTGCAAGGTACAATGACACTATTAAATATTCAGGTTACTTGTTTCCCGCAGTTTGATCACTTCAAGAGTTCTACTCTTTGGATGTTTTCATTTTCATTTTCCATTCAGTTCTCTGATTTTACCTGAATGTTTTTAGGAACTCAAGACAGCGGGACTTTAAAATCACCTGGCATTTCTCGTGGCTCACAGCGATATGTGATAGATGGCTTGTCAGAAAAATCCTCAGTGGTAGCAGAACCTTGGGAAAGGCTTCTTGATATTGTCTCTGTGGTTGGTGCACGCTGTGAGTGGCAGGGAGACAAAGGGCAAAGGTAAACTCTCATTTTGCCTGTCACAGTTACCTCTTTTATAAGTGTTCGTGCTCAGAGACAATTCTGTGAATATACACTAAGTAGTTAGTTTACTGAGTGAACGTAGTGTAGCCATAAACAATGCAATTGGATTGAAGAGCTTTGCAATCATTCACAAATTATGGTAGTTAAGTTTTATTGTAGTTTTTAGACAATAACCTTTGTAAAGGAACTCGTTCTGTGTTTATATGTTCTATAGGAGTTATGTGGACATGTTGCAGAGAGTGAAGGAGCTGTGCCGGTATCTGCCCAGTCTGGAAGGAGAGACCAGGTCCCGCTGCTGCAGTCAGGTGGTCATTTGTGCAGCACTTGTGCTGTTCCGCAGCGCCTTCCTCTATGTCTCAGCTGTACAACCTGCACTGTTCCAGGGTCGGTTTCTGTCTTTGCACACGCAGTTCACAGTTTGTTCATGTATTTCTAATGCTACTGTTTTTTAGCTCGTGTCATTTTAAATCTCTGTTTCTGTTTGCAGGAGTTGGTGCGGTGATTTCAGGGCCGTGGATCTTGGTGGAGGATTTGAGTTCAGTGTTCAGTGATGTGGAGATAGATCGAGGAACTCTAAAACACACGCATAAGAAACGCAAACTGGCTGATGGGAGAGACAAAACGATGGTACAGACAGATTTTAAAACGGTTTGGTTTTAACTAGTTTTTCAGAAACTCCAAAATGACTGCAATTGTTTAAAATACTGCACATTTACTTTAAATGCACACATTACATGACCACAGAGTGTATTTTTCTTTATTGTGTGCATTTTGTAGAGCTCTGATGATGAGGAGGGTTTAGGGAAAGGCCGAGGTCGACACATTTTTGTCAACAAGATCGAGATGCCCAGCTGGTCTGAGACTCTGGAGAGTTTCCGCACAGCAAGAGAAAGTTGGGACCTCCTTCACGCCCATGATAGTCTGGAAGTTGGTAAGTACCGCTGATGTTCGTGTTTTGTGTGACCATCTCGAGAGGCTGTCAACACATTATCATAAATGATCCATCCCAACTACAAAATATATAGGTAGTTATTTCATCGTCATTAGGGTTTATTTAAAGTATTATAACATAGACTTCTATTTATTCCTTTAGATGAACTCAACTTTTTGATTATTTTTTTTCAGAGTTTAAAAAAATTTGTGCTGCATGGAAGACGGAAAGCTGGATGTGGTTCAGAATATTCCTCACGGACATGATTATTTACCAGGTAGGGGGTCACAGTTTGTTTTTTGTGTGTTTGACGTTTATGGTGTTTTTAACCGTGCTTTGTGTGATAAGAAAGTATCTGCTCAAACAGATTTGTTTTAATTCTCACAATTTTATATAAGTTGAGATTTTACAATGAGGACTGCTCTAAAATGACCTATGTTGAGAGTTTTTACACTATTAAAAATGTTATTACAAAATTAAAAAGCATTTTTCAATAGTCACATATGCTGCACTGAGTTTTGCTTTAATGTTTTAAATGCAAATTTAGGGGAGGAAATACAGCAAAGAATAAGATTTAGCAGGACATTCATTTTAAGACGGGAACAAAAATTAAATAAAACGTAGTGCTTGTTTTGCACATTTTCATATATTTTTCAACATGTTTGCCTTATAAATACTGACATAAAATCTCCTAAAAACACACCTATACTCATTGACATTTACCGGTAATACAGGGTTATTGGATTCCGATGTAGTATTTCATTGATTCTGATTCTGTTTATGCTTTTTGTTTTATTCCTAATGTCATCAGATCTGATTTAGTATTTCATTGTTTCTAATATGTTTTATATTTTTATTCCATGTGCTGTAAATATATCTTGTTACTTTTTATTTGATGCTGTGATCTTTTTTTTAAGCATTTTGGTAACAGTTTCTGATTTAAATGTGTTCTATAAATAAATCTGACTTGACTGACTGTTTATGTTTTTGTCATCTCCAGGGTCAGTATCGTAAGGCCCTCTCCAGCCTGCATCAGATGGCTGCAGTACAACAGCCTCAGCCTGGCCAGCAGAGCCCCTCTGGTCAGGCCAGTCTGGAGCACCACAGGGCCCTCATACAGCAGGCATCCTGCCACTATGCACTGGGAGAGTACAGGGTAAACATAGGCACACCACCTTGCTTATACATTATTTATATTCTGAATGCAGACCAAGCAAACAGTGCATTAGGCTATACTTCTGTACTTTAATCATTCATATTTAAGGTTTGATTGGTTGTTTTCAGCTGTCCTTAAGAGACACAAGCAAACTTTTGATATTTTAACAATATGTGAAGTGACTATTTGACCATGAAAACAAAACAAACAAAAAAAGATCTAACTGAAGGCAAACGTAACTCAAATAATCACTTGATGCACCATGGGTTTGTGGTTTACGCAGTACAAAAGCAAGGTAAAAAAAATGCAGTTAGTAGATTTATTCCAAGTTGGCAGGCAAACAATGCGATACATATCACAGGATCCCTTCCTGCCTCTCCTGCTCTAGCTCCTGCATGACTGCTCGCCTCATTGCCCCACCTCCACTCCAACTGGTTAAAAAAACACATGACCACCCACGTGCCTCCAAATCTCCCTAAAGCCTACGTATTTCTACATCATACCCACATCCCAAACAGAAATAAATACATACAGTAGTAGTCCCTCGATTATCACTGGGGTTACGTTCCCCCCGCAATAGGTGAAAAACCATGAAGTACGAATTCTAAATTTATTTTAGATTTTATATAAAGGCTTTATAAACTTCCCACACTCTTGCAATGTTCTAAACTCTTAAACCTATGTAATTTTAACAACATACTGTATGTATATGTACTGCACAGCATAGTAAAATATTACCAGCTCTGCAGATCCGCAGCTTGGTTCTGGTTTTGCAGACCTACCCTGCAGTGACAAAGCCCACCACCCCGTCCAGGTTGATGTGCATGTGGGTAATTGAGCTTCAGGAAGCTTCAGGATTATTTGCGACTTTCCTGCCAGTTCTTAATAGATGGTGTAGATTTGCGTTGCAAAACAATCCCTCCATTTCAGCAGAGAGCAGCGGCCGGAAGCACTGTTGACTTCTGGGTAGTGTATTTCTTTTGACTGGCGTTACACTGTAGGCTGATTGAAAGAAAACTACAAAATGGTAGCGCCTGTCCAAATTTTTTTCGTTAACATTTTATCCCATACCTTTCCAATCACGTGTGTAGTATTAAAGTTGACAATCGTTGAAAAACCGCGAAAGAGCGACTCCAGGAAAGTCAAACTGCAAAGTAATAATAATAATGAATTTAATTTATAACGCACTTTTCATTAATAAAAATCTCAAGTGCTAAGTAGCAAGGAACTACCCACAAATTTATTCTAAACAATTATATTTAAACAAAAATACTAATTTAAAAATCAAACCAGAAAATAAGCTAATTTCTAAATGTATAAACTAAATTCAAAGACAACAAAAAATGACAAATGGCTCCTACAATATCCGCTCATTCTCAATCAGTTCATCTGGACAGTTTCTTTTTAGTAGAAACGTTTCACCCTCACTCCAGAGGGCTTCGTCAGTCAGAGTAGTCCAAAGCACACTGAAGTTAACCCCACCAAGTAAAGAACTTAAGTGGACCCAACCAGTTTGCTGTAGCCAAGATGGTTTCTGGGGGCTTGTCCCTCGTCGACTCCTCCCAGGCAGGATGGTTTCTGGGGGCTTGTCCCTCGTCGACTCCTCCCAGGCAGGCAGACATGTCCAAAGTGGTTCAAGACACGACAGTTCATTCTCAATAGTCCAGGTATCAAATCCGCTCATTCTCAATCAGTTCATCTGGACAGTTTCTTTTTAGTAGAAACGTTATACCATAGAAACGTTTCTACTAAAAAGAAACTGTCCAGATGAACTGATTGAGAATGAGCGGATTTGATACCTGGACTATTGAGAATGAACTGTCGTGCTCCTACAATATGTTTATTACCCTCAAAAGTCAATGAAGGAACCTTTTTTTTTTTTTGCAACCAAAAGGATGCACCGTATCATTTGTGCTGAAGATGGCAGTTTTGTTCACACTTGGTTGGTTAGAATGTTAAAACATGAGCATGTTAAACAGTCTATAATGAGCATGCAGTTCTTTACTTGTGTGTTTAGGTATAAATCATCTATTTTTTCCCTGAAAATGTTAAAAGAAGTGAAAACAGTGCTATACTTGCTATTGAAAACCTTGAAGTACCTGGCACCCGTCCCAAAGGCCGTCCGAAAAAGACCTGGGCGCAAACGATTCAACAAGATCTGAAAGCGCTGAACCTCAATGAACTGGACGCAACTACCGTAACCGTCTAATCTGGCATCAAAAACTTGGCGACAAAGATGTAGCGTCCCACCCCGGAATCGGGAAAACGGACGTTAAACGAAGATAGATAGATAGATGGATAGATGGATAGATAGATAGATAGATTAATTTTTTTCCCTGAAAAGGGTCCTTGTCAAAGTTTTAAAATGGTTAATCGTAACAAAAAGATATTAAAGCATCACAAAAATACAACCAGTGGATTTTATTGAACTTTAATGCATCTCTTCCATGTGTGTATGTTGTGTATTGAACTGTTGAACAGATGGCCTGCGAGAAGCTGCTTGATGTTGTCAGTGGACTTGTTCCTCCAACCCATGAGCCAGTCAAGTCCACAGAAGATCAGAGCAGAGTGAAAACCAAATCTAGGAAAGGTAGCTTCATCTGTTACATCTGTTTTTTACTCATGTTATCTTTGCCATACATGTTTTGATTTGTTTGTACTGAATCAGTAATTCAGAGACATAGTACTACCAGTGTAATTTGCGTTATTATGACCCAAAATTTTTTTTTACATACACAATATATAACTAAAGTTTTATATTGTTACAAACTGGATTCCAAAAAAGTTGGGACACTAAACAAATTGTGAATAAAAACTGAATGCAATGATGTGGAGATGGCAAATGTCAATATTTTATTCGTAACAGAACATAAATGACAGATCAAAAGTTTAATCTGAGTAAATGTAACATTTTAAAGGAAAAATATGTTGATTCAAAATTTCACCGTGTCAACAAATCCCAAAAAAGTTGGGACAAGTAGCAATAAGTGGCTGGAAAAAGGAAATTGAGCATATAATGAACAGCTGGAAGACCAATTACAAGTAGTCCCCGATTTACGAGCGAGATCCGTTACAACGAGGCGCTCGTAAACCGGAAATCTCGTAATTTGGAACGGCCGCCACGCTTCTCGTAAGTCCGGAAATTCGCTCGTAAATTGGAACGGTTTTGCTAGCGCGACTACAAACACTCGTTTTTCATCGAAAAACTGCTTATGAGTGCATAAAAATGATCGGAAACGTGTGTCCACATGTTTAGCTAACGAACTGTGGTGAAAAAACACAGGAAAACTCAGTATTTTTTGCGTTTTTTCCAATAATTCGCCAGCTCGTAAGTCCGGAACCTCGTAGATCAGAGCGCTCGTAAATCGGGGACTACCTGTAACACTAATTAGGTCAATTGACAACATGATTGGGTATAAAAAGAGCTTCTCAGAGTGTCAGTGTCTCTCAGAAGCCAAGATGGTAAGAGGATCACCAATTCCACCATTGTTGCACAGAAAGATAGTGCAGCAATACCAGAATGGTGTTACCCAGCATAAAATAGCAAAGACTTTTAAGTTATCATCATCAACCGTGCATAACATCATCAAAAGATTCAGAGAATCTGGAACAATCGCTGTGCGTAAGGGTCAAGGCCGTAAAACTCTACTGGATGCTCGTGATCTCCGGGCCCTTAAACGTCACTGCACCTCAAACAGGAATGCCACTGTCAAGGAAATAACAGAATGGGCTCAGGAATACTTCCAGAAAGCATTGTCAGTGAACACAATCCACCGTGCCATCCGCCGTTGCCAGCTGAAACTCTACAGTGCAAAGAGGAAGCCATTTCTAAGCAAGCTCCACAAGCTCAGACGTTTGCACTGGGCCAGGGGTCATTTAAAATGGAGTGTGGCAAAATGGAAGACTGTTCTGTGGTCAGATGAGTCACGATTTGAAGTTCTTTATGGAACACTGGGACGCCATGTCATCCGGACCAGAGAGGACAAGGATAGCCCAAGTTGTTATCAACGCTCCGTTCAGAAGCCTGCATCACTGATGGTATGGGGTTGCATGAGCGCTTGTGGCATGGGCAGCTTGCATGTCTGGAAAGGCACCATTAATGCAGAGAACTATGTTCAGGTTCTAGAACAACATATGCTCCATCTAGACGTCATCTCTTTCAGGGAAGACCCTGCATTTTTCAACAAGATAATGCCAGACCACATTCTGCAGCAATCACAACATCATGGCTACGTAGGAGAAGGATCCGGTACTGAAATGTCCAGCCTGCAGTCCAGATCTTTCACCTATAGAGAACATTTGGTGCATCATAAAGAGGAAGGTGCGACAAAGAAGGCCCAAGACGATTGAACAGTTAGAGGCCTGTATTAGACATGAATGGGAGAGCATTCCTATTTCTAAACTTGAGAAACTGGTCTCCTCTGTCCCCAGACGTCTGTTGAGTGTTGTAAGAAGAAGGGGGGATGCCACACAGTGGTAAAAATGGACTTGTCCCAACTTTTTTGGGATTTGTTGACGCCATGAAATTTTGAAACAACATATTTTTCCCTTAAAATGATACATTCTCTCAGTTTAAACTTTTGATCTGTGATTTGTGTTCTATTCTGAATAAAATATTAGATGTTGGCACCTCCACATCATTGCATTCAGTTTTTATTCACAATTTGTTTAGGGTCCCAACTTTTTTGGAATCCGGTTTGTAGATAAATAATGGAAAGTTTTTTTTTTTGTCTGAACCAGGTAATGACCTACGATTACTTCCGTGCACCAGCAAAGCTGTATTACCTTTCTGTCTTCAGCTGATGCTTGCTTCCTTCAAGGTACTTCTAACAAGTCAAATTTGTGGAGTGCCTGAGGTGCATCTTTGTCAGTGAACCTTTTGATTATTATGTTTTTGTTTATGTTCACTTGGTTTATTCAGCTCCGAGCCTTCGCAGACAATCGGGACGACCTGTCTCTCGGCCATGTGGTGGTGCTCCTGCAGTATGACTGGCCACAGGGCGAGATGCTATTTCTGAAGGCGCTGGATAAAATCTGTCAGCAAGGCAGTTTCCAATATGAGAACTTCTTCAACTATGTTACCAGTATCCTTTTCTGTAACCAGTTAGACAAACATGACACAGTGGAAACTGATAAGGTTGTATTTAAGGGTATTAAATGCACAACAGATTACAAAGGCAAGAACAAACAATGCCCCAGGGACCCATCTCTGCCTGATGCCCTCAATAAGTTTTATGCACGTTTTGAAGACCCAAACAGACCAGCTAGCACCAGACTCACCTCATCACCAGATGAAGAGCATCTCAGAGTGACCGCAGCAGAAGTGAGAGGCAGTCTCAGAAGGATCAACCCTCATAAAGCAACCGGACCAGACAACATCCCAGGGAAAGTTCTGAAGGAATGTGCGGACCAGCTCTGTGAGGTGCTGGCTGACATCTTCACCACCTCACTTGCACTGGAGTCAGTTCCCACCTGCCTGAAGACCGCGACCATCATCCCAGTCCCAAAGAGCTCCACAGTGACTGGTCTGAATGACTATAGACCGGTGGCCCTCACCCCGATAGTCGCTAAATGTTTTGAGAAACTGGTCATGTCCCACATCAAGGCAACCGTCAACATCAACGAGGACCCTCATCAATATGCATACCGCGAGAACCGATCAACAGAGGACGCCATTTCTTCCGTGGTCCACACTGCTCTCACCCACCTGGATCAGAAGGACTCATACGTGCGTCTGCTCTTTGTGGACTTCACATCTGCCTTCAACACCATGATCCCCCAAACTCTGATAGACAAACTATCCACACTTGGACTAAGCCCCTCCATTTGTAACTGGGTACTAGACTTCTTAACAAACAGACCACAGTCCGTGAAGATCCACAACTTCTCCTCCTCCACCATAACCCTCAGCACTGGCTCTCCCCAAGGATGTGTGCTGAGCCCTCTTCTGTTCACTCTGCTCACATATGATTGTACAGCCACACATCCAGGCTGTCATATTGTTAAGTTTGCAGATGATACAGCGGTGGTGGGATGCATCACAAACAATGATGAGTCCAGCTACAGACAGGAGGTGGAACACCTGGAGAGCTGGTGCAAAGAGAATAATCTTCACATGAATGTGAAGAAGACAAAGGAGATGATTGTGGACTTCAGAAGGAACAAACACACCCATGCCCCACTGAACATAGGTGGGTCTGCAGTGGAAGTGGTCTCCAGCTACAAATACTTGGGTGTACACATGAATGATAACCTCAGCTGGAGCAACAACACCACCAGCCTGATCAAGAAAGGTCATCAGAGACTCTACTTCCTCAGACGGCTGAGACGAGCTGGTCTGAGCAGCCCAGTCCTCACCTCCTTCTACAGGTGTGCAGTGGAGAGCATCCTGTGCTCCAGCATCAACGTGTGGCATGGAGGCTGCACAGTTGAAGAGAGGAAAGCTCTACAGAGAGTGGTGAAGGCTGCACAGAAGTCTGTTGGAGTCAGTCTCCCCACCATCACAGACATTTACACCTCCAGATGCAGGAAAAGAGCCACCTGCATCATGAAAGACCTCACTCACCCAGCACACTCACTCTTTGCCCCACTCCCCTCAGGACGGAGGTTGAGGAGCATCAAATGTAGAACCACTAGACTGAGGAACAGCTTCTACCCTGAGGCTGTTAGACTCATGAATAAATAAATAATAAGAATAAACACTGCAAAATATCACATCATGCTGATGCTGATCTGTTTTCTTGTTGCTGTGTTCATCTGTGACCATCTGCTCATACAGACTCATGTTCGTGCTGCTGTTTATAATGATGTTTTTCCACTACATTAGGGCTTAGTGTATTACTAGTTGATGTTTCTCTTAGTTAATTCTAGATGTTATTACTGTTTTTCTCTTGCATTTGTTGTTGGATGTAACTGGGACCCCGTGTACATAATCTCGTTTTCATCACATGTACCACATGCGGTGCAAATGACAATAAAGACTCTCTTGACTCTCTGACTCTGATTTACAGGCATTAATGATAAACCCAGCTGTGTTGTCATGTCCAGGATGTCAGTTTCCATGAGCTCATTCGTCTACTCAGATATTGACATGCTGGAGGAGTTTGCTTACCTGCGTACTCCAGAAGGGGGCAGAATTCAGCTGGAGCTGCTGCCCAATCAGGGAATGCTGATTAAGTAAGCAAACCATCATTTAAACTTTCTCACTTGGCATGCTAACTGCACTTCCCCCTTTTTGTTTTTGTGTTTTTTAAGCAAACACTGCTATTTATTGATGATCTACGTAGACTTGGCGGGTGGGGAAATTTTTTCTCATACATGCATAAACTGTAAACGGAGCAGGCCTTGTAAAGGCGAGGGGTGTTTGGTCAAATATATAACAGTGTTGTTGTAGCAGGCAGGACTCCTGAATGAAACACTGACAGAGTTGTTAAATGTTGCTGTCCCCCAGGAACCCCAGCCCCGCCCTGGGGGTGGAGTTAAACACCCTTCTGCTACAAGGGGTGCAGACAATGGACAGGTACCCCAGGCCCCTCCTCCCACAGTCCCCATCTCCTCCCTCCCTCACACCAGTCACCTGTCCTTCATTCCCAGCTTCAAGGCTTGTCATCCCCTCCCCCCCTCCAAGTTTTAATTTGGGCCTGTCATTTTACATCAAGAGTCAGTTGTCCTTTGATTTCCTGTTAGCATTTGTTTTTGAGTCATTACTCCTTTTTTCTGTGGCCATCACTGTCGTTCTACAAGGCTGATGTTGGTGTTGTACTGTACAGCCTATTTAGATTTTGCCGTTTCATGATACTTGATCTCATTTCATTTGTGGATATGTTTTATATGATTTTTGCTTTATTAAGTTTAATATGTTTAAACTAAATTGGCTGATTTATGTGTGGAAGGCAAAAGTAATGTGCTGCTACAGTGACTTTAATAAGTCGGATAGATCTTAAGTTTGTATTAAAAGTAGATTTATGGTAATGTTTACGTTTAAAAAGAAACAACATCTTCCTTTCGCAGACACCACACAGTGACTCGAGGGATCACCAAAGGAGTGAAGGAAGATTTCCGTCTGGCCATGGAGAGGCAGGTGTCTCGCTGTGGGGAGAACTTGTTCAGTGTGCTCCACCGTTTCTGCATTAACGAGAAAATCATCATCATCCAGTCCCTTCCTTGACATCTGACTTGGATATAATTATTAAGTTTTAATCAAGATGGACTAAGTTTTTTCACTCCATCCACAAAAAAATGAACACATTTTTATTTTATTTTTATCTTTATTGTCTGTCATTTAACTCCTTATAGAAGACACGCCCAAGCCTTTTGCCTTAAGTTTCAGGATGACACTGGATACATTGTACTTCTGTTGTTTTCAACGTACAGCTTGTCTTCTTTTTCCTAACAAAACAATGTTTGAGTGTTAACCCTAACTAACGTTTCATATTGTGTGTGTTGCTAATGTCAAAATAATCAAATGCATTGTGTATATATTTTTGGGGTCAAGTTGTTTGGTTTTTGCTACAATTGATACTTTATATGTTTCCATTAAATGTCAGTTGAATGGTTAAATTATTTAATATGTATATTATCAAAGCATATAACATCCTAGAAATTAGCTGCTGTAGCTTTATTACAGAGTTAAAGAAACTGAACTTTTTTTGTGTCTCCAGAGAAACAAATGGATTTAGAGGGATAGTCTGGTCATTTCTGTAGCGACGTTCTGTCAAATAATCAAGTTGTCGTATCTTATCAGCCATGACACCAGTCCTGGATCACAGATTATGGATAAAGGGAAGCCTTTGATCAGGCTAGGATTATGGCTAGTTTCGTGAGGGCTCATTTTAAATAATTATTTGGGCTTATAAAACCACATTGTCAAAAAGAACACATTAGCTGATATCACACCACCTCCCTGGGTGTAGGAGCACCGAACCCCCCCGTCATGAGGCAGTTTGTTTAGTTTGTCGATTTCTCAACTAAACGACACAACATCCATGTTACTACCCGATTCAGCACGTCTAGTTTAGAGAGACATGACAAAGTATAACGCAAAGTATTTATGCAGTAACAGATTTTGGTTGAGAAAACAGTGACTCAACAAACGTCGAATCAGCTTTTCCCTCTTCAGGGGTCGCCACAGTGAGTCATCCTCCACCTCACTCTGTCCTCTGCGTCCTTTGTCCTCACTCCAACTACCTCCACGTCCTCTCTAACTGCATCATATATCTCGTCTTAGACCTTTGTTTGTTTGTTTTGTGTCCGTCAAAAATGTAGAGGTTTGATGTTGGATAATGTAGCATTCTTTTACACTGGTATGTTTTTGAGAGAGTTGTTCCAAACCTGAAAAATGATAGAAACAGCCATATTTAACTAGCTTAGCCTGGATGAAGACATTTGCCATTTTCTTCATGCTCTGTCTGATGTTGCCAATTCTGAATTATTTGACTATAATTTAAAATATTAATAGACTATAATACTGCTTCATAATAATGTTCCTCCTCCAAGGAAAGGGTCAAGCTTTGTAGTTTTACCCTGACAACATTCTTAAAGTCACCTACAAGGATGCTTATTGCTCCAAGTGTCAAGATTCTTCAGTTTTACCAGAAAAATGAACTCCATACCCAGTGTCATGTTCAGAAACTTGTTCCAGGCTAGGTTTAGCACCACAAGGTTTCCTGTATGTAGCAGGTACAGTTGACCTGACAGGTTCTTCAGTGTGACAGATCCAGATCTTTCAAATGTGGCGTGTCCACAAACATCTGCATCGATCAGCTCCAAACCGTTCCACGACACCTTTAAGACACTTAGGAGGGTGACGTTTCTAAAGTCTCCTTTGTGGAGCTGGTGTATGTGGTTGCATGAAAGGTCAAGATATTCGGCTGTTTGTGGCAGGTCTGTTGGGACAGACGAAAGGTTCATGGATGAACGGTCTACGATGATGAAACAAACATCTGTAGGCCCGCCAAAAACAGCCGTTGGCCAGAAGACGACAGCTTCATTGTTTTACTGAATACAGAAAAGAAGTAGGTAATAATAATAAATTCAATTTATAACACACTTTTCATTAATGAAAATCTCAAAGTGCTACATTACGTACAGATACATTTCGCTTAACAAAACTCCCAACAAACTAATAAAAATCGAAGATTTATTGCTATAGAGGTGTTTAATTAATTACCGTATTTTCCGGCATATATGTCACATATTTTTGCATAAATTTGTCCTGTGTCTTATATGCTGAAGCGACCCAAATACTTTTTTCCCCCATATTCATAACGCAATTTTTTGACAACGCTTTAAATTTCGAAGAACTGCAACAGCAAGTTCTCCCGTGCCCGCTCGCTTCACTCAGCTGGTGCAGGCGGAGGGACGCTGGAGAGCTAGCAGCTCCGATCGTGATGATGGATGGCGCCGTGCTGCCCAGGCGGAATAAAGTTGTTGTCGTTTCTTGTTTGTTTCTGCGTGACAACTACTGTATCTATTCATCCATCCATCCAATGTCTTTAATCACTTCTTCCTTACCGCGTTGCAGCTGCTACAAAACCGAAATGTTGAAGTGGTTCAAATGACCAGCACAAAAATATCACTTTAACAAGATTTTAGTTCCAAAGACTGAGAGTGCACTAACCTGACATGAGGCAATTTTGTTTTGATTTTCAGCAGTTTTTTTTAATTTTATATTTATTTTATTATTTTTATTTTATATGTTTATGCCTCTCGGCAAGAAGGTTGCAGGTTCGAATCCCAGCCCAGGACCTTTCTGGGTGGAGTTTGCATGTTCTCTCCGTGCATGTGTGGGCTTTCTCCAAGTACTCCAGTTTTCTCCCACAGACCAAAAACATGCTTGTTAGACTGATTGGTAACTCTAAATTGTCTCTAGCTGTGAGTGAGAGAATGAATGGTTGTCTCATTTGTCTCTATGTGTCTCTGTGATGGACTGGAGACCTGTCCAGGGTGTCCCCCGCCCTTCGCACAT
>JBBPBX010037406.1:12777-30941 GCA_038048925.1 Garcialebias charrua | reverse complement strand
TGGGGTTGCTCGCACAGGGCGCCAAATAGGCTAGGACCGCCTCTGCTTACAGAACACTAATACCATTCTGAACAGGAATAGCTTACATTATTTTTCACTCTAACTTACAAAACCTGACAACCATCTTGGTGCATTTCTAGATCTCTGACTTTTTCTCAATACAGCAAGCGGTTCATCAGTGTTTCCGGGTAGTGCATAGGTATCCAATACAGCATCACCGTTTTGTTCTGAACCAAGTAAGTTGTTTTGGGAAAGGTGCAAGTTTTGAAGCATTCCACTTGCGTCCATCACTTAGTAAGAAAGTGTTTGGTCCAACTTTCTTTATGACAGTCCGTGGTTCTGTAAATCTGGAAGATCCTTTGAAAACGTGGTCAGGTCTACGAACACGAACAGTGTCACCCACTTTGATTATTGGTACTTTAGCTCTCATTTTGTTGTCTATGTATTCCTTCATTTTGTTTTGCTTTTGTTTCACCCTCTTTTGTATTTGGGCTTGTGTTTTGCTCTTCAGTCCTACTGGGAGTATGTTTAACTTGGTGCACATCTTTCTGTTTCTCAGTAGTTCAAATGGAGTTACTCCGGTGGTTGCATGGGGAGTAGCTCGGTAGTTGTGCAGGAATTCAGTTAAAGCTTCCTTCCATGAGCTGTGACTTCTTTCAGATGTTTGTATGCATTCCTTAAGCACTCTGTTGAATCTATCCACAGCATCATTTGCTTTAGGGTAGTATACACTGGACCGTAAGTGCTATATCTGTCTCTCTGTCAGAAAAGTACTGAATGCATGAGAAGTAAACTGACTACCATTATCTGAAACAAGGTACATCGGATTACCCTCCCTACTGAACACCGTGTTTAAGAACCGAATTATAACATCTGTAGTAACAGTAGAAGCGAATGCAACCTCAGGCCATTTGCTGTAGTAGTCTGTTAAGAACAATAGCATAACGGCAGTCCCATGTAGCATTTTCAAATGGGCCTGTAATATCTATTGCAACTTTTTCCCATGGTTTACTAGGAAATTCAACAGGAGTAAGTGGAGCAGGAGAAGTAATTGCAACCTTATCACTGAACTGGCAATTAACATAGGAAGCAATGACAGAATGTACAAATCGGTCCAGTCCTGGCCACCAGAAAAGTCCACGCAGTCTCTGCTTGGTACGGACAATGCCTTGATGTCTTTCATGTGCCAAATCAACAACCCTGGCATGCAGTGAAGCAGGAACAACTAGACGATCTGTCAATCTCAGTACTAGTGAACCATGGACTGACAACTCATGTCGTATCTGAAAGTATGGAGCAAGGTTCTCTGAAAGACCTTGTTTAACTTTGGGCCAACCTTTTTCAACCTAGTTGCGCAATAGTGACAGTTCTGGACAGGTTTCACTAGCAGTAGTAAACTCTGGAAGAGAAATAACACACAGGGACTCATTAAAAACAGCAGCAATCATGTCAGGTTCCTCCGTTGCCTCGTCTCCAGCCGGTAATGGTAGTCGAGACAAACAGTCAGCCATGACATTTTGATGTCCTGGATGGTAAGTGATGTCATACGTGAAGCAGAGATGTCGAGCAGACCATCTGGCAATCCTCAATCCAGCACGGCCAGAACCTTTAGAAGTGAGTAAGGTGGTAAGTGCTTGGTGGTCTGTACGAAGGACAAAGCGACGACCCCAAAGGTAGGTTCTCCACTAGCCTGGTTAAAACCAGACCCTTGTCCTTCACTTCGCTTTGTACTAGGGTCTGGGACTTCTCCCATAGACAAGGATTTCTCTGGTAGATTTTTGACCGGACCAATCAGAGAACAGAAGGCGGAGTTTTGTTAGTTTAGCCTGGCGAGGTCCAGGCTATTCAGATAAATAGCTCAGAAACCACTCGGTGGATATTTTTTCTGCTACCAGTGTGTAATTATATGGCTCTAATTTACTGACTGTTGGCCTAGATGAAACATTTGAGATAAAATTCGATTTTTTATCATTTATTTTCGTAGCGCACCCGAGGCTGTTTGGAAAATGTCAAACCGAAACAATTTAAATCCAGCAGATTTGACCATTTCGTGAATTGATTTAGGAACTGTTAAGCTCAGGAACACTTCTGATATAACGTCAGCTAAGAAATATATTTTTTCTCAGCAAAGAAATAATAGTTTTTTACCTTGTTTTCATGAAAATTCCTTCGTGGCGGCAGCCATTTTAACTGACGACGTCAGTCGACGTCGTTCAAAACTCCGCCTTCTGTTCTCTGATTGGTCCGGTCAAAAATCTACCGGAGAAATCGTTGTCTATGGGAGAAGTCCCAGACCCTAGTACAAAGCGAAGTGAAGGACAAGGGTCTGGTTTTAACCAGGCTAGTTCTCCACCTTTCCACTGCCCAAACGCAGGCAAGAGCTTCACGTTCGACCGTGGAATACTTGCGCTCAGCAGAAGAAAGAGTTCTGGATGCAAAAGCGACAACTCTCTCACTTTGATCTGAATGTAGCTGAGTTAACACAGCGCCCAGACCATAATCTGAAGCATCAGTAGTAACGTAGATTGGCAACTCAGGGTGATACAGAGCTAAGGCAGGACAATTTACTATCAGGTACTTCAGTGAAGTGAAGCTAGACTGGGCTTCTGTTGTCCACTTGAAAGTTAAATCTGTGCAATCTCTGAGCACCGCACGTAGTGGCTCAACAACTGTTGCAAAGCCTGGAATGAACTTACTGTACCATAATGCAAGACCAAGGAAAGACCTGAGAGAAGACATGTCATGTGGAGCTGGAGCATGAATCACAGCAGCGACTCTACCCTGATGTGGATGAAGACCTTCTTTCGAAATGGTGTGACCCAGATAGTTTAGTGAAGACTGACTGAATTTACTTTTGTGCATGTTCAATGTAAGTCCAGCGTCAGTTAAGGCTTGAAGCACTTTCCGTACATGTTTATCATGGTCTTCTTGTGTGGCACCAAAGCAAATGATGTCATCCAGGTACGCTTGTACACCTGGCAAACCAGCGAGAATGATTGACATCATTTTTTGAAACGCTGATGGAGCAGAAGCTAAACCAAAAAGAACTCTGCAGAAACGAAAAAGTCCATCATGGGTGATAAATGCTGTAATATCACGACTTTCAGGATGTAGAGGCATTTGGTGGTAGGCAGAAGCTAAATCAATCGTAGAAAAAACAGTAGCTCCTCGGAGGTTGGAGAACAGTTCATCTATGCAATGGATGACAATCAGCAAACAATAGCTTTATTTGGCTCCCGCAAATCCACACATATGCGAGGCTTTCCTCCATCTCTTCTTTGTGTCACGACTATGGGAGAAACCCAAGGAGAAGCATCAATACGTTCAATGATGCCCTTCTCCTGGATATCCTTTAGCTCTTCTGAAACAGCTTGTCTTACTGAAAATGGGAGTCTCCTGAGTTTTTGTTGTACTGGAACAGCATTTGGCAACATCTGTACTTTATGTACGAAGTTTTTAGCATATCCAACTTCCCGAACTGACATTCCTGGAGAATAATCTGAAGCAGTCTCTGTTACAGCTGGTTGAACCATAGAAGTAGGAGAAGTAGCAGTAGTAACAATTTGTCGTCCCTCAAGTTTCATTTGTAATGCCTGGAACAAATCTAAACCCAGAAGAGCAGCACCTGACTCAATAATGATAAGGGTACCTGCAGTAGAATAACCATCATGAGAAATAGTAGCTTTTAAGCACCCTTTCACAGAAATTTTCTCTTTTGCATAGGTAACAAGAGCAGATATAGGTTCAGTTAGTATACAGTCAGAAAAGTAGGTGCGGTAGATATCTTCTGGTATAATGGACACCGATGAGCCTGTATCCACAATCAGCTCAACATCTGTACATCGTCCATTAACAGTCACTTGAACTGTGCAGAGGATCTTGTCTTGCACTGCATTGTTCATGTAAAGAACTGCGGGCTCATTAACGACAACTTCACGTACCTCCTTTTGAGTCGAACGGCATACACGTGAAAAATGTCCCACTTTACCACACTTGTTGCATGTTGTTTTAGCAGCAGGGCATGAAGGTTTGTTAGCAAGATGGTCGAAGGATCCACAGCGGAAGCAGGAACGGCGAGTGGCAGCAGCAACCTGAGTCGCGGAAGGGGCAGCGTCCCGCGGCCTCCTCCTCTCGTCCCAGCGGCGGCTTGGCTTTGGCTGCTTTTGTACGGCCCTCACAGGAGCAGAAGCGCTAGTAGCGGTAGCATCAGAAAGGACGTTAGCATCTCTTAATCCACTTTCAATTTGCAACACCAACGTAGTAGCTTTAGCAAGTGTTAAGTCCGGTTCAAGTAATAATCTGTCTCTGATGCGAGTATTAGCAACACGCTCAATCAGTTGATCACGTAGCATTTGTTCCTCCATGTTTCCAAAATCACATGTAGCAGCTAACTCCCGCCGAGAAGCTAAAAATTGTTGTACCGTCACATCCGGCCTCTGTGTACGTTGTCGAAACTTGTGACGTTCAGCGATGACATTCACCTTTGGGACAAAATGTTCTTTAAGGGCAGTAATAGCAGTAGCAAACATGTCCCCAGTATTCGGCAGGCTGTAGAAAAGTCTTTGGCCTTCTGTACCCAGAGCATGAAGTAGAACCGCGCGCTTTCTGGCATCAGGCCAGCCATCTCCCGATGCAGTATCACCAACATGTAGTCGCCGAACATCTTTAGCCATGTTGGAAACGGTATCACCGGTACCCCTGGGCATGGCATGAATGGAGCAGGTAAAGGCACAGAAAGAGCCATCCTCGTCGCCAATGTTGTGGTGTTGCTTTCTTCAAATAGTAGAATAAGACAACCTCAGACGTAGCTCCGTTCAATTCTCCATTCTTCTCCTTCTTCTCTTACATCCTATCCTGTTCTATCCCTCCTCAGATGTCCCCCTGCTGTCATGCTTATGCAATAGCAGGACATAATCTCTTTTCACCTCTACTACATTCTTTGTTAACTCCTCCTTCAGGACCACACCTACTCCATTTCTCTTTCTATCCACACCATGGTAAAACAGTTTGAACCCTGCTCCAATACTGTGAGCCTTGATACTCTTCCACTTGGTCTCTTGGACACATAAAACATCTACCTTCCTTCTCTGCATCATGCCAGCCAGCTCTTAACAGTTGCATGTCATTGTCCCCATATTTAGAATTGCCACCCTCAGTCTTACATTCTTGACTTTCCTCTTCTCCTTCTGACTTCTGACACATTTCTGTCCTTGTGGTCTTGGTAGCACAATTTCTCAGGCACCCTGTTTGCCAACAGTATCGTGGCGGTAGTTGTTTACCCGGGTCTCGGCCAATGCACTTTGAATCAGTCAAAATCTGCCCATCTGTTCATTTTTCAAATCAGTTTAGTTCTGTTTAAGGTCGCAGGTCTGACCACAGGGGTCATAGGTCACAGTGGTCTGTAGCACCAGCTGTTGACAGTTGAGATGCAGGTTTCACTATGGGGCACCCAACCAACTATACAGGCTCACACCTACTTTAAATGCTAAATTAAAAGCAACAGCTAGCTTTTATTAACTTTAGGGGGAATCAAGCTTACCTGGAAAAACCTACATATGGACAAGAAGAGCATCACACAGAAAGTCCCAATATTTAAACTCCTTTGTCATGATGTTGTACTTTCTGCAGACAGCCCACTTCACCACCCCATTCAGAGAATTCTCCCAACTGACTGCTGTTTTAGTACCTGGACAGAGCAAAGAGGTTATGGAAAAATCAAATGAGCTTAAACAGGCCACTTGGTCTCTTGGACAATCACAATTTATAAATAGCAAAACAACTTGGATGCAAAAATGAAAATAAAAAGTAAAAACAGCTGTGGAATTATCATCAGGTTGTGGTTAGTGCATTAACAGAGTACCCGAGTTTTCGACAGATCGAGTGCTTTGACTTCTATCGAGGCTTTTTTGTCCACCTCGGGTACCCGGAGTACGTCACATTTCACAGCGCGCGAGGTAGCTTTTAGTAGACGCTACAAAATGGATTCCTGTGTGCGCACGGATGTTAATGGAGCAGGCCGTCTTGTCAAAAAGGTAAAACAGTTTATAATTTTATAAATTGCGCTACTCATTGAATCATCCTGTAGATTTTCTGTTCTTTGAACACCGTAGTAGATTGTGACAGCAGGGGGCAGTGTTGCATTGCAGGTCACATATATAACACGGCCGAAACGGCGTCTTCTCTCTCGTTTCACAAACAAAAAGCAGCAAATATTCATCTCTCTAGCTATTAAAAACCTATAAACACAATCTCTAAAAGTAAACCTAAATTGCACAGCACTGCAGGCGGTGGTACGGTGTGGCTGTGGCCCCATTTGTTTTTAAGTTTCGGTTCAGCCGCTGAACCGAAACTTAAAAACAAATGGGGCCTTACTTTCACTTTTAATATTAATATTAATAACTAATAGTTTTGTTTTTCCTGTGACTTATCTGCAGTATGATAAATGATAGGAGCATAATAAATGCTCCCAATGTTTTGTTGGTCTTTTTTTTCTTTTTGTAAAGACGTTTTTTATGCATTTATATTTATTTATTTATTTTGCATCATAAGACACTGTGACGTCATCGGCTACTCGAGCGCCGCTCGAGTTTTTTTATGTTAATGTCGAGGTTAAAAATTATGTACTCGTTCAACCCCTAGTTGTGGTACAGATTCCTAAAGGAAGGTGTTGTGGGAAAGGAAGGATTCAAAACTCTCACAGAGACTTTTGATCATGTCTGGTCATGTCTGGTGTTGGATTTTACAGCTTTTAATATCTTTATATATCTTTTTGCAAGCTTTGAAATCCCACTGATAATGCATTTTATACAATGTGTGTGCGTGTCTTCATTTATTCTATTTACAGGCCTGTATTCACTTTAAAGTGTTCACTAATTACCAGTGGTGGGCAACGCTAATTAAAAAATTTGTTCCACAATTTCTAAAACGCTTATTAATTTTCTTAGGTCCACAATTTCAAAAGCACAAATGTCTTATGAAAATTAGGGGAAGCTAATCTAATCCGCTATTTATATATTTATATATTATATATATATATATATATATATATATATATATATATATATATATATATATATATATATATATATATATATATATATATATATATATATATATATATATATATATATATATATATATATATATATATATATATATATATATATATATATATATATATATATATATATATATATATATATATATTTATATATATATATATATATATATATATATATATATATATATATATATATATATATATATATATATATATATATATATATATATATATATATATATATATATATATATATATATATTTATATATAGCCGGCAGCGTTATCAATATTTGCACTACACTGCCAACTGAAAAGTAACAAAAATGATCCTAAAAGGATGAAATTACAAAAATCAAAGGATTTATTTAATACTTTACGTACATATATTCTATTCGGCCACGAAATTAACAAAAAATAGAATGATCTTTTAATCCCTAAAACCACTTTTAAATCTCAAATACACGGGTGTGTCGCCACCGCATTTATACATAAAAGTAACCCAAATACATAAAACTAACGACTCACCGTCGAATGGTCGACACAAAACACACAATAAAATCCTCCGGCCACGTTAATTTGGCTTGAAACAGCGGGGTTCTCTGCGGATTTATCCATTAGTAACCCAGCACAACCAACCAGCTGGACACAGAGTTAGCGTCTATAGGTAGTCAACAGATTTAATGAAAAGTAACTAAAATACATAAAAATAACGACTCACCGTCGAATGGTCGACACAAAACACACAATAAAATCCTCCGGCCGCGTTAATTTGGCTTGAAACAGCGGGGTTCTCTGCGGATTTATGAAGAGACCGAGCGCAGCCAGCTAGCCACAGAATTAGCCCCTGAGTTCACCTCTGACCCGGAAGATGTCAAGATGGAATAGTCCATTTTTAGTAGGGGGATAAAGAAATCGACCGTTTTTTTAATTGCGTATTTAATGATCGTTTTCATCGTAACTATAATTATTTTTATGTTAAATGTACATTAACAAGCAGGATCAATGTTAGGGATGTAGGTGACTGGCCGGGGCGCGGCGGGGCCGGGGCCCACTGCTGATTGGGATCCCCAGGCAACGGCATCATTTACCTACATGGTAGATCCGAGTCTGTTCTCCGCTCTGCTCCCTCCCCCCTCCAACCCTTCCTCCTCTCTGCTCTTTACGGTGGGGAAAAAGGTAAAACAAGCAGCATAAGAGCTTGTAAATAAGTTTATTGGTTTTTACTGATAGATAATTAGTTATTAGCGGTACTGCATTGTAAATAAAAATAGCACAAATCCGCTTATGAATTATAAAAGTTAGTCAAACCACAAAAACGCTGACAAAAAGTTTAGGTCCACTGTAAGCGGATTAGCGCTTTAGCGCTCTCTAGCGTTCATATGCCCACCACTGCTAATTACTTTATGTTTTACATATAATCTCACATGCACTAATCTTAAGCTTACAAGTTCACACTTTATATAATTACAAGCTAATCAAACATTCTGAGTGCACCATGACCCAGGTAAGGTACTGTCTGCTCCCTGAGCAGAGCTTAGCTGAACACATGTTGCAGCTGGTTAAACTGCTCACACACTTGATTAACATAAATACAGTTAAATCACAACACATATGTACTCTATACTTAATTAGTCTTTCATAGTTCTCACACTAATGAGTGGACACCAATAGGAGTTTAATGTAGGCCGTTTGAGTCAAAGTGAACAGTTTATATTGTGTGCTCCTTGGGGTAAAACAACCTTCAAATATTCAGCCTTATCACTGAGGAATGTTGTCTGCAGTCTAAACAGTCTTCAGGTTGCCATAGGTTACTATGGTAACCTGAAGACTGCCCATGATTGGCTGATCCACACAGTGTCAATCAACATCAAGATGTTTAGATAACCAATCACAAGCTGATCCACTCCGGAGGGGATGGGGCTTGACACAACCCTATAAATCTAACAGAAACACAAAGTTCTTCGAACAAAACTTCAGGCAGCTTCATAAAAGGTTTGCTATGACATTGTTCCATCAGAATGCATTCTGATTATGTAAATCTGCATACTTTAATTTCTGCTCAATTAAATATTTTGTATACTAGTTGAAGTTCTCCCGGAATTATGTGCCTGGATCAGTTTGAACACCGAAATCCCTTCACTGGTCAGAATAGTTTTAATTGTGTTTTTATTATAAAGATAATTCTATCATAATCCTACTAATATACAGTACATTAAAAAAAAATGACGGGTATAAATTACAGCTAACATCCTGGCTTAAAATGTAGTAATGTAGTACAATTATTATTTTAAGGGCTTTTATTGCTCTATATAGAAATGGGTGGATTGATTCAAACAATATTATTAAGAATACTTTACCAACACTCATACTGAAGAGCAAGGCCAAAGAGGGGATATAGCAAGCCTAATCTGCATCCACATGATTTTATCTTTGATCTTAGTCGATATTATTATTGATTTTATTTGATTTTATCACTTGTTTTATTTTGATCTTTGCTTTATTACACTTTGTAGCACTTTGAGATTTTAATTTAATGAAAAGTGCATTATAAATGGAATTCATTATCATTATTATTATTATACTTTGTAGTATAAGGATGGAGTTAGAGTTGACATGGAGGCAGTTGAAGTGAGGACAAATAAACACAGGGTGATTGAGGAGGACGAGAGGTCCCTGAGGAGGCAATATCAGAAAGAAAAAGAACATTAGTATTTTTATTGATCTGTATAAGCGTAATAGGATTTATACTTTAGTTTCAGTTTTTCTTTTTCTGTTTGTAGTGAGAAAGTTAATTTATGTAGGTATTGTAAGGTATTGTAAATTATGAAAACAAACTGAAAAACATGATTGTATAAATTTTTTCTAGGGATGCACGATATTATCGGCATGGTATCAGTATTGGCCAATATTGGGTATCAGTATCGACCGATATTGGCATTAAAGTTCAATATCAGACATTGGCCATTCCATCAAAATAACTAACCAATATTAAAGGCGCTGTTTTTGTTTGGAAACCCAGTGACAAGGATGACTGCAGCGCCAGCACAACGTGATGACGTCACAAGTGCCTAGCTGATCTGATCAAGTCAGAGAGGAAGAAGTCAAAATGTCGGTGGTGTGGAAGTTTTTTTCGTTGAGGATATCCGATTCCGTTGATTTTTGGACTACTTTGAGCCTCGCTACATCGTCCCCAGTCAGAGATATTTTTCAAACGTAGCCTTACCAGAGTTACAGCCATCATTTCCAACGTCATTGAGAAGCTAAAAGCTGATAGCACTTGGGTGAGTTTTACCACAGACATTTGGACATCGTGATAGCCCCGTTAGCATGATTAGTATTAATGCACAATGGATAGACAATTTTTTTTTTTACTTAAAAGGCTGTCCTTCATGCACAGGAGTGCAGAGGACCCCACATTGCAGCTAGAAACCTGGAACAAGCCTCCACAGATAGCATTGCAGAGACTAATGCTAATATATACAGTAACAATACTATATAACACTTCATTTAATATAAGTTGAAGTGCTATGCATATTATATGGCTGTTACTGAATATATGTCACCAGCTCTTACAGCTCTTATATAATTTTTGTAGCAAATAAGAGGGATATGTTCTGACAAAGGAAAGTAAATAAAATATCGGCATCGGTTATCGGCCAAATAAGTTTTAACATATCGGCATATCGGATATTGGCCAAAAATCCAGTATCGTGCATCCCTAATTTTTTCTTGAGTAAATATTTTGAGCACATTGTTTATTTAGGAAAAGAAAATCCATGTGTGTAGAGGAAAATTGCTTTCTTTGACAAAATTTGTTTTTGTTTTACAGTGCCACTGTTTCTGAACTAAAACCGTTACTCATCAGTATCTGTGGTATGAACTGCATTTGCTGGACATTTTCTAAATTACAGGTATTGCCAGAAGAGGAACTCCTTCTTACAGGTGATCCTCATCAGCTTGTCAGCATTATCCTTAAAGCTGCTATATGTAACTTTTCTAACAGTATATTTTTAACATATTTCTTCACTCTGTCACTAGATTGATGTTAGAGAGGTAATCTCTGAAAAAACAAACAAAAAAAATATTGTCCCCTTGCTTCTCCAGGTGGTAAATAAGCATTTCTAAAAAGAAAAAGTGACCCGCCATTTTCCAGCCAATAAAAACAAAGTTTGTAACCAGCCAATAAAAACCGAGCTTGAATTTGAATCAGCCAATAAAAACAGAGCTTGAATTTAAATTTCAACAGGCCACAAGGGGGCAGAGCCATATATGGCTCTGAGGGGGAGGGATCAGAATGCTTTGCTTGTTGAAATTTTTTCTAAGTGCTGATGTTCTACAGAAACTGCAGACTGAACCTTTAAGGTCCTGGCTGACAGCTTCACTGTTGGAGCATTAAGTCACAATAGTGACTAAACGGACAACCACTGAATTATTACATTTCATTTACTGTACAGTACTTACCTTGCTCCTTTTTCCCTTGTGCTGGTCTGTTTCCTGGATCCTTGGCCTGACCCTTGGATCTTCTTGACAAGTCTGAACACATGACCTGCAAGACAAACAGTTACTCAGACTCTGCATCTGCCTGTCCACACCTGGCCACTCTGCTCCTGTTTTCAATCACATCTGGATCCTGATTATCCCCCTGAGCACAGTACCATATCCATGTACCATGTAGCCTCAGTCATGGAAACCAAAGTGGAGATTACTTCTCATTAATAAATAAATATACGATCAAACTTTTAAGAAATACTCACCTGCCATTCCTCTTTGCAGATTTCCTGGTTCACTGTTTTCATAAGACTTGTAAATAAACTCACTTGCTTTTATAAGGTAAGTGAGTAAGGTAAGACATCAAAGTTCATGCTCACTAATCCAGGTAAAAAATCCAACAATGGTCAGTCAGATCATCTGGACAATTTTTTTTTCTTGTTGTTGTTGCTGAGATACGTTTCGCCCCCCATCTGAGGAGTCCCAAACAAACTGTTTTCCCCCACTAAGCAGTACAGTACAGTGGACCAACCAGTTCCACTTGGATTATTGAGGATGACTGAGCATGAACTTTGATGTCTTGAACCACTTTGGCTCTGGCTGCCTGCCTGGGAGGAGGCGATGGGGGAGAGAACAGCCCCCAGAAACCATCTTATCATTCATTCATTCAACCTTTATTTAGGCTGGTCACCAGCAAACTGAATAGTCCACTGTGTGAGTGTATTCCTTAGTGGGGAAAACAGTTTACATGTGACTCGACTGATGAAGCCCTTCGGATGGAGGGCGAAACGTAAAAAAAAAAAAACTCTCCAGATGACCTGACTGACCATTGTTGGATAAATAAGGACAAGTTTTCACTTTATTTTTTTAAGGGGCAGCTGTGGCTGAGTGGTTAGAACATTCTCCCTCCAATGGAAGAGCTGAGGGTTCAATTCCACCAGCAGTCGCATGCTGAAGTGTCCCTTGGCAAGATTCTGAACCCCTCATTGCCTCCGATGTGTGTCCCATCAGTGTATGAATGTGATAAAACACTGATTAGTCTCTGTAGAAAGATTTGTTCGATTATCTTTGAAGAGATGCAGTAGAGTGCTGTATGAATGTGTATGTGGAGGTAAATGAGGGTACAGGTTGTATTGTAAAGCTCATTGAGTATGTTGATTAAATAAAAAAGGTGCTAAATAAGTAGAGTCCATTTCCATTTCACTACTAGGCCACAAAAGGAAGGTCTAATCCATTTTGGTTCAATATTAAAAAAGCAACATTTAGTTGCAGGCAAAATTTTCCCATATGCACACATTATTTTTCACACATATAAACGTTTGTTTTAATCATCACACTGGTTCAGTTTATGCATTAAAAGTTTATGTTAAAAAATAGGTTTCCTCGGATTTGAATAATTTATGTTCAAGTTCAAGTATTTTTATTGTCATTCGCATCACATGTGGTACATGAGGTGAAACGAAATTGTGTACTCAAATTGTGTAACACCCCCATCTTGATGACACCCCCAAAATAGTTACAGTAGTAGACCAAGATGCACTTGATACAGCTTAGGGAGGTTGCCTTCCATTTGGAGGATGCATTACAATCCTCAGCTCTTACAACATGCCGAAGTATCTTTGGGGAAGAAAGTGAACAACCAACCCCACCCTTTATATGCAGTTTGTCGTATGAGTGAGAAATTACTGTATAAATACTATGGGACCATGGGAGACCGAGCATTCTGTGTGGCTGCCCCCCGCCTGTGGAACTCCCTCCCTGACGACCTGAGAGCTCCACAGTCACTGGTTGACTTTAAAAGCAGCATAAAGACTTTTCTTTTTAAGCAAGCCTATTCTGCCTCCACATGATTTTATCTTTGATCTTAGCTGATATCATTATTGATTTTACTTGATTTTATCACTTGTTTTATTTTATTTATTTTTTAAGCAAGCCTAATCTGCATCCACATGATTTTATCTTTGATCTTAGTCGATATTATTATTGATTTTATTTGATTTTATCACTTGTTTTATTTTGATCTTTGCTTTGTTACACTTTGTAGCACTTTGAGATTTTTATTAATGAAAAGTGCATTATAAATGGAATTCATTATTATTATTATTATTATTACTAGATATGTATGAAAAATGTAAAAACATATGAAAATAAAACATAATAAGGGGCATTATATACCAAGGTATGGGTAATTTACACTTACAGACCTGCTGTAATGGACAGAACAGTTTTGTTGTGACAACTTTTTCACCTGTAAACAAAACTAATGTTCTTGCCGCCATTCATTTTTACTCAGACTCCTAATTGGGCTTTGTAAGAGCAAAAAGTAGGACAAGATCACGGAAACCTGCCATGCACACACACTCACACACACATTGATCCACACAAGCATAGAAAATCTAGCCTCATCAAAAACCAAGCAGTGGGTCCTTTGTTGTCAAAGTCTTCATACTGAAAATTGCATATTCATGGGGGTGTATTTAAGCCAGTTCTGCTGGCATAAGCACGCAGCCCAACAGCGAGTCCTCTGAAATGTCGTTTCCTGGCTTTCCTTACCACTTAGCCTACCTCTGTGTTTGAAAAGGTGGCACCTTGTTTTTGATACCTTGCACTGCATCACAGCCCGGTTCTGGTAAAGTCTTCAAGTTTAATAGTCGCTCGGAGGCCTGCACTGACAAAAAAAAAAAAAAGCCTTACACACTAAACAGCAAAATATGCAGTTATTTATTTGATAGCGTTTTATTGCAGATGGCAGTAGACAAAGAAAGCTGCTCTGACTTAGTGCATGGTGTTTACAGCCTTTTTTTACAGATGTTTAATGCAGCTGCATTAGTGTTTAGTGTGAGATGTATGCCTTGCATTGCAGTCACCTCGTACAAACCAGCCTGCTCACCCTGAACTCAAACATCTATATTTCATCATGGCTCAACACAGCCTTAAACTCGTATTTTAAGTGATTTTCTTGTTCTGTAATGATTGGTAGGGAGAAGAAAAAGTACCATTTTTTTCTCTTTTGGGTGATCCGATAGGCATAGCTCTCTTGGGATTTTAAAATGCAATAGATGGGTAAGTTGGGGGAACCACCACTACTACTACTCATCCATACACTCTGACCAATAGTGAATTTTTTCCACCTCTGGCAAAGAATACTTCAGATGCTGTCAGTCTTTTTTAGATTCCCAGTAAGTTTAATGTCAGAACTTCTTTTAAATCTCATCTTCAGAGGTGCAAACATTAATGTCAAACGTTTCAGGGTTCCTGTCCAAACTCTGCAGATTTTGGACCATAACATCTCTACTTAGTAATGCTTCTTGAGTCTTTGACCTGACAATACAACTCATATTTGCTCCATTTTCTTTGCTTTTGTGAATTTTCTCCGGTTGCTAGAATTCCTTCCAATTTGGTTTGGTTGCTTAATGTTTCTAAAGTCACTGCTTTCATTCATTCGACCTTTATTTAGTCTCATTGAGTCACGAGGACTCTTTTTCAAGAGAGACTTGTTTTAAACAAACCACAGATAGCTGTAAAATGCATATAAAGTAAAAAGTAAATAAAAGTGTCTAAAAAAGCTATGTCTGGTCCTCTGGACATTCAAAGACGAAACGTTCATACAGTATTTTGCTTTGTTTTTTGAATGTCCAGAGGACCAGACTTAGCTTTTTTTGATTTTTCTACCTGCATTATTGAGCATGCATCAGGGTAAATAAAAGTAGTTATATTAAACAAAACAAAATCATGCTACATTATGAAATGAGGTAAAATACTAAAAACAGGAACATGTCTGCATTGGTTTTTGCATTGAACTTAGCAGATGTTTAAAATATAATAGAGGTCAGAGTCGACAGTTTCAGTGGGTTTTGCAAGGTGTTCCAGGGAACAGGAGCAGAGTAAGAGAAAACTTTTGCCATATTCAGTCCGCACTGATGGGGCACTGCAGGTAACCGTGTCTTGAGAGTGCACGCTGTAGCTACACTGACGACACGACATGTAGGAAGAAATATATGAAGGCAACAGACCAAGAAGTGATTTAAATATGAAAATGCACCAGTGGTTTGCATGAAGTTAATGATGACCAGTTAACCAGTGAATACAGGGTAAAATGGGGGGTATGGTAGTTACAACCAGTTATGAATCTTAGTGCACTGTGACAGCATCCAACATCTGCAGGGTGCTTGTAGAAGCGTTCATGTAAATAATGCCACTGTAGTCAATGGAGGGAATGTGTCACAGTTGGCTGGTGCTGGTGAACCCAGTGGTGCAGGCAGGCAGGCAAGGACTCAGTATTTATATACAAAGTATATAAATCATTTATTAACAAAACAAAAGAGCTGACAGGGCAATACAACAAACATAGTATAATCAGGGGGGTACTCACAATACAGACAGATCCTCACCAGTGACCAGAAGACAATGCTAGGACAAGGACTTACATAGTAGACTTATATACAGGAAACACCAATTAGACAAAGTGAAGGCACCTGTGAGTAATCACAGATGCCAAAGAAAGAGACAAGGGTTGCAAGACATAAACACAACACGATATGGGGCTAGACACTAAAGAAGTACAAACCCTATAAAGACAGAAGCAGAAGACCAGGGAAATGCAGACATAAACACAACACCAGGGACAAAAATAAAGGTTGAAAGAAAGAAAAAAACACAACTCCTACAGAAGGAGACAGGATCTATTTCTGATTTTTTTTTTTAAACAATTTTAATTTCAGCTTCTTTATCAAGTTTTCGACATGCGGCTTAAAAAGAGAGATGTGCATCAACCAAGATTCCCAAGTATTTATAAGAAGCGACAAACTCAATAGGAACACCATTTGTAGATAGAATAGGAGGAAGGGTGCTGGTGGCTTTGTGATGAACCAGTGATTTTCTTGGTGTACAACTGGTATATGGGCTTCCGACTCCTGATAAGAATGAAAATAAGGCAGATGCTTGTAAATTACTGCTACTGTAAATATTTTTACCATAAATAGATTCAAGCAAATACACTTTTGACAGTAGTATTGTAAATGTTATTGGTGGTTGTGTTAACTTTTTTTTTGTGGTAAATTTTACCCAAGCAATTTGTAATTCACCCATATTGGCCACCCCATGAATTACCTTAATTAGAAACACTGCCTGGAGCTCTTTGCATTGATCAACCAGCACACTAATTCAAAAGTAACGTTGGGCAGCGACCCAAGAAAGCCATCACTGATTAATCAGTGTCTGCTCAATCATTAGTCATTAAAAATAATTTTCCCTCCTTTTAAGGTGTCTTCCAATTGCCCCAACATTTTGTATTTTTAATTTTCTTTTCCCCATGCTGTGTTTGATGTTTGGTAACTTTTCATGTGTTGCCAGTGGATCTTGCCTTTATAAAGCCCTTCCAGGGTGTATGTGGATATGAATATTCTCAACTGATGAATATGATACACCACCGCAGAGCCTTTGATAGTCTGTTGCTCAGGTCCTTGCTGATGTCATAATCATGGGACACAAGCTATAGGCAAAACATCCCGGTCCACAGCAGGGGCAACTCGCTTCCAAACATACACATCTTTCACTTTGCAACTTTCCTTCCCCAGATCCTTTATTAGTTTTTTACAAGGAACTTTTTCTCCTTATGCACATTATGGAAACAAAAAAAATAAATCTCAGCTTTTCTGGCCAACCACCTGCTGCTCTACCAACTCTCACTCAGAGCATGCTGACGGATGACACCACTCACTCACCTTGAACATCTCAGTAGGACACCCAGCAGAACAACATCTAGGATAACATTTAAAGTCAAATTAAATCAAACTACAAACATTGTTTTGTTCAAATGTGTTACCATTACACATATATTAACGAGTATTTCTATGTCGCAACACAACAAATATTAGAACCCACAGACATCCTCAGTGTTTAATATTACAGTGCTGTTTACAGTGGAAGGAATTGGTTATCGTGTCCACCGGGGACTCGCCGAGCGTGTTTAAGGTCAAGCCATCTCGGTTCTTCATCAGTCGACTTCGGGTTCTTTGATCACATGTTGTTTTTCACTGCGCTGTTTTCAGCTGTGGCCAGGTCTTTATAATGCATGAGGACATTACATAGTTATGAACGGCTTGGCAGGCAAGTCGAGGCAGAGGCTCAACTTGTTTCAGACTTTAAATAAGATCTTCAGTGTACCTTGAGCTTAAGTTTGGCACACTGGTAAACGTGCGCATTACCATGGTGGAAACTTGAAGAGAAAGTTCAGTTTGGATGAGAAACTGCATGAGAAAAAAACACAAACTTTTTTTTTAAATTAAGAAGTATATTATAATATTTTGTGAATACTTTGTGAAAGTTAATTGGCATATAATAATAAAAAATAATAAAAAAATTATTATTATTATTATTATAAAAATAATAATTATTATTATAAAACTTGTTGAAATGTTTCGTATTTTATCCAAAAGACTTTGTCAGTCTGAGGAAGTGCATTTTGGCATGAACCAGGATAAATATAAAACATTTACTAAAAAGGCTCCAGTTTAAAGTGCTCCAAAAAAAACTGATAAAGTTTTGTTACATCGAGTGCACACCATTGCAATATTTTAGCAAATCCAAAACAAAATGCTAAAAGAACAAAACTGG
>JBBPBX010037406.1:0-12345 GCA_038048925.1 Garcialebias charrua | reverse complement strand
CTGTGATCTCAGTGGGATTTGTCTGGTTAAATAAAGGTTAATAATAATAAATAACATGCATGAAGGAGTGGAACAGGCTGGGAATCAGGCGTAACTGCATGTAGGAAGTACGGTAGAACCACCAGGTAGAACCATCAGCTTCAGAATAGAAATCATTTTTGTTTCGTAACATCTTTTGGATTTATCATGATCTGCATCAGGGGGTGTTCGAGCTTTTTCCCTGAGAGAGTCAAAGTTCAAATCTTTCAGAGGGCTGCAGGCCAAATGCAGTAATACATGAAATGCAAATACTTCCTTCTTAAAGTCCATTCATTTCTTATAAAGTTATTTAAAGCTGCAGTATGTAGTTTTTGGAACACGCTGGAACTTAGAAAAAATTTGAACAGAGACACGTTTCTGGTCCCTCCCCCTTGCTCTCGGGTGAACTTCAGCTCAGCCTCCATAGCTCCGCCTCCACTGCATGTCCTGTCGCTGCCGCTGCAATTTTCTGTGTTTATATGTTAATAAAATGTTCTAAAAAATAAAATAAAAACATGGAGCGCGGGTCCACTACACCAGAACACCAGGAAATCTGCTGAGCCTCGCGCAGCCACGTTGAACCCGAGTTTAATTTGCTCGTGACAAATTCATTCATTTCCTCATCATTTCAGTCATGGAGTCAGCAGAGGAGGAAGCGATCACTTGACTTTTGGCAAAAAAAAAACAAAAGAAAAGTCCAGATCAGGGATGAAGAAGGGGAATTTAATACATTTGTGTCACATACAAAACAGTCCTGCATCGCTTTGCAATCCTTTGAACGAGAACGTGCGCGGCCGCTGGGGCTGGGACAGGCGGGGGCGTGGGTTAGGAGCGTGAGAAGTGAGAAGCTCTGTTTTTATTGGCTGGTTAAAAACTCTGTTTTTATTGGCTGGTTAACGGCGGGTCACTGTGGGTTTTTAGAAATGCTTTTAGTACCACCTGGAGAAGCAAGGGGACTATAGTTTTTTTCATAGATTACTTTGTCTAACATCAGTCTGTCAGGAGATAGTGACAGAGTGAAGAAAATATATTTTTAGAAAAACTACATACTGCAGCTTTAACCTTCCAGTCTGTATAAAGAACAATACAGAACAGTTATCCTGATGCAGGCTGCATTGTGGTGGTGGGGAGTCTGGGGGTTCTCCCCCAGATAATTTTGAATAAAGTAGATGCCATTTCCTACATTCTGGTGTATTTTACAAAGGTTTATTATAGATTAACGAGAAATTTAAAACTATGTTATTATCGAAACCTCTCTGACTGCAAAGCTGCAGCTCTACAGGTATGGGGCGTTCACTTCAGGACAAATGGAGGTTATTGACTGGTCAGTTGCGGACATTTGATTGACAGGTGTGTTGTTGTTGTTTTTTTTCATTCAACCCTTAGGCAGGTTAATCTCATTGAGCCTCGAGGACTCATTTACAAAAGAGACCTGGCTACAAACAAAGAATGATGACGACAGCAACAGCAGATTTTCCATGGACAATCAACAATAGACAATACAGGAAACCCTCGACCTACGTCACCCGCGACCTACGGCAACTCAGACTTACAATTTTATCATATTTAATAAAAATATGAAAAAAAAAAATTATTATTATTTTTTTTTGGTGTTTAAATGTTATTAATTTCATGTGTACAGCACTTTGTTGCAGCTGTCGTTGTTTTAAATGGCTTTATAAATAAAGTATAATTATTAATATTATGTTTTTATTACAATTTTAGCGTATTTACGCAACTTCCGGTCGTTTCCGGTCGCTTCCGGTCGCCATTTTACAATTCCCAAGTGCGGTCAATGGAGCTCCGCCATAGAGGCTCCTGCCAGCTGGCTCTGGAGGACCGTGTGTCCGATCAGGGTTGCCTCATACAGATAAATTAGCTGGAAACACTCGTGAACTCTGTGGACATCTCAGGCCCGGAGGAGCAGCAGCCGATCGCCCCGCGATCGCTCCCACAACGCCGCCCGACATGCTAACGACAGCAGCTAACAGAGCAGCTAACACAGGCGAAGACACCGAGCCGACATGCCGCGGAGGGGCCATCTGCGGCCGGGAGCTCGCCGCAAATGTCCGCCTGGCAGCCTAAGATGTCGGGGGACACCGAGCTAACGCGGAGATACAAAGCCGACAGCCTTTTTGAATGAACTGACATGCTAACAAGTGCTGCTAATGGCGGGGCCTAACAGCAGCTAACGCCGAGCAGCTTGTTTTGGATGGAGGAACATCGCGGAGAAACGGCTTTCAGTAAGTTTTTTTTTTTCTGGCTCCAAATGTATGAAGTTAAGAAGCTAACAGTCCTTCTTTTAAACAGTTTTGACCACGTGTGTGCGTGTGGAGCGTAAGGAAGCTGGGGGAGCTCGGACGGGTGCAAGAGCTAATGCTAAAAGACGAAGGCAGGCTTTGACCAGCTCAAAGTAAGAAATTATATTTTATTTATTGTACAGTATTCATTTACTGTACATGTAAAGTTCTGTGCATGTTTATGGCCTAGTATGTCTGCTTGTTCAGTCTCACGCCAAAATTACACCACACGCGTTACGGCTCCGCCCCGCTCCGGTCCGACCTCCGCAGCAAATACGCACCCTTTATAATCAATGACAGAGTTTACACTGGCTCCGCATGGCGGCGGCGAGCTGCGGAGAGCGGACGGCAGTCCGTCAAAATTAGAAATTTTTCTATTTCTGCCGGACGCCGGAGCTGTGCGGAGGCACCAACAGGAAAAGGAACGAGCACAACTTCCGTATTTACAAAATAAAATCACCACGGGCGGACTAATCCTAGCTCTATACGGATTTATTTGTACAAAAATGCTGTCAAACTATCATTTATGACTACGCCTACAAACGCAATACAAGAAATAAATAAATAAAGTATTTTATTCTGAAAATGTAATACCTCACTTCCTGTTGCTCAAACCATGTCCTGTCGCTCATTTACGAGAGAAGATCAAGGCAGCAGTCTCTACTGTTGTTCTCCTTCTTCCACCGAATGAATTGTTTTGTTCTGACTTCATTATTTATCACTTGATTTATCGCGCGATCCCGCAAATCCCGCGCATGCGTCTAGGAGCGGCGCATGCAGGCGGACCTGAGCTGAGCGGAGGTAGTGGAAACTGGAGTTTGAGACGCTCAGCTGCGACCTGCGGAGCGGAGCGGACCGCAAGTAGTGTAATTTTGGCGTCATGCCGTTAAATGTGTGTGCAACGCTCCGTTAGCGGTATAGCCGCGACCTATGTCAGAAACGCGGACCTACGACAGGCACGTGTTTTTGGTCCGCGAGGTACGACAACATCGACCTAAGTCACACCCGTAGGTCCCGATCCCTGATGTAACTCGAGGGTTTCCTGTAGTGGTGCGACTACTGAAAAGAAAAATCTTAGATTTTACTGCCTGTTTGAGACTGTCATCATTTGTTCAATATTTTTGATGAATCTAAGGTTTGAGAACTGAGTTTTCTTACAAAATCCTAATGATGATTGCTTTATTTTTCAGACGTGCTGAGTTAAATTTAGGGGTGCTTGAGCACACCCAAAAAGAGGCTAAAATCACCACTGAAGCCACTTCATATTTCATAATTGAATTATGTCGTCTGGACATGATTTAACCTTTTTTGCAACTACTGAGTGTGTTAATCCTAAAGCTGTGTCATTTTTTTGTGTGCAAACATTAAAATAATGACTGTTTCTTATTATCTGTTTAATATTTTTTTTGGGCCTTTGGAAGTTTTCAACAAATGGGAACATCTCAGATCTCAAAACTGCAACTTGAAGCCATAAACCTCAGTGCTTGGAAATGAACATAAGCATCAATATGAGCTTTTTTGATGCTCGTTTATTTTCTGTACTGAGCTTCTTTTAGTTGTAATGGTACATTTAAGTTCTATTTTAGTGGGTTTGAAACACATTTAGCATATCTTTACACCTAAGATCCAAAATATTTGCAGGTGCAGAAGCCCTTTATGTTTCAGGTGTTGAGATGATCTAACAGATTCCTACCAGTGCACACGGGAAGCTATCAAGCTTGTGCCCTGGTTTCCCTGCTAGATAATGATCTCTTGAAAGTGTGTTTTTCTTCTCCTGTTCTTCCAGTAACAGTGTGAGCGAGATGAAAGGTAGTAGCGGGTGCTATCGTGCACCGGAGCACATCTGACTGAGGCAGGTGTTAGAATTGTAGATGGCTTGTGGAGACTAAAGACAATACAAATTTGAAGTGAAAACGCTACTGGCACGCCTTCTCTGTTCTTAACACGTGGAGCCGCGGGCCCATCAATTATTCATCTTATTGTGTGCGCACGTGGCACAGTGTTAGTTCTGTAGTCGGTGAGGAGGTGTCTGTTGCACTTAAAGAGTGAGCGCCACATCCTTTGGCAGGCCCAGGTCTGTCAGCCAAGCCTGTCTCCTTCTCTCCATCACACACACACACATGCATGCATGCATGCGAGTGTAAAAAGTCCTTGTTCAGCCTGAGTCTTTTTAATGATGGGATCAGGAGCAAGAATTGGTGGCTAAACTGCAGCTCTAGTTATATGGGGGGAAAAAAGAAACAGAGTAAGAGGGATGTTAAAGAGAAAAAAGAAGGGAGGTGAAAAAGGAGGGGAAGAGGTGGTGGTGGGGGCTCTTTGTACACTGGGGGTATTTTTCAAAGCGATGCAGACTTGAAGCCATTGGGAGACTTCTTTGACTTTAATCTTGGCTGCTTCTTTGAAAATTATAACCAAGGACCATGGTTGCTTCATTAAAAGACATGTTCTGTTTCTTGTGTAGTTTCAGCCAGATTTTTCTTTGTGTGTGTGTGTGTGCGTGCATGCATGCATGTGTGTGTGCTACTGAGCTTAATTTTCCATCCTTTGCATTTCCTGCAGCATATGTAGAAGATAACATGTCAGGGGCCACTGACCTTGAATGTGTTGAGACCCATAGGTCAGTGATCGTTTGTTACACAAACAAAATGAACGTGCACTTTCCTGTGCACTTTTGTCTACAAGCCACTATCATTCATTCAGCCTTTATTTAATCACATCTTAAATAATTTGTATCACAAACTTCAGTACTTGCCTAAACTAAAACTTGTTGCTCGTTCCAAATCATAGACGACGCAGTACAAATATTACATTATAGAGAAAAAAAGGTTTTGATGCCTTTTATACTGGGAACAACGGAGCAGTGTCTTTTAAAATGGCATTTCTTTCATTTTACTTTTGTAGATGTGAAAATAACAAATGACGGAGAGAGACTCAACCTGTTATGATCTCAGCTCGGCCACCAAAAGCAAAACTTTGTCATTTTATTCCAGAAACAAAAGTATTATCTGATTGCTTCTTGACCAAAAATACATTTTTCATGCAAACCACGTGAGATTGTGATGTAAATGGTTTAAAAAGACTTTATTTTATATACAATTTTAATTTAAACAAGCTTATTTGATTTTAATGTATCTAAATGTTATCCTTTCCAAGTACAGTACTGTATATCATAAGCCCATCTTTAGATCGTACAATATCATTTTAACAAAATGCTAAAATGGAAGAAAAATGAATAATAAAGCTATTTGTACAAACGTGTCTAAGCAAAAGTTGTGCTGGAGCTCTTATGTTAATTTCTCTGTTAAATTTTGCATCCAAGCTTTAAAATGCCTTCGGGCTTTGCTTTGTGAATTTTACAAAATATCAGGAAACTTGATTTTTGTTTAGGTTTTAAAGTCTGTGGTCCACTGACTCTTTCATAATATGCAAGAATCCCTATAAACATGTTTTTACTAAACATCATGACTAGAGGTGGAAAGCGTGTTGAATGTTTTGCTGCTTGTGGGGAATGTCTGAGTGGTAATGACTTTAACAGTTGTTTTAATGTAGCCCCTGAACAAACAAACAAAAAAAACATTTAAAGAAAAAATTTCAAAATATTTGAGACCAGGCTGCATGGTGGTCTGGTGGTTAGCAGTTTTGCTTCACCACTATGTCTCAAGTCCTGGTTTCTTGTCATGCAACTCAGCGCGCTTCAATGTAGTGTTATAGGTTATCCACAATACATACTTTGAGTGCTAATGTATTGCTCAAAATCTTTGTTTAGAATTTTTGTATGAAAAATAGCACACTTTTTTCTCTTATAGGGGAAAAAGAACTACTGTATTTTTCGGCCTATACGTATTTGCATGCCCTGCGACTTATAGGCTGAAGCAAAGTATTTATATGTTTGACCATATTAATAAACCAATTTTTGGCTGAGATATGACCGTTTTCATTCATTCCGACTAAAAATATTGAACACTACCATTTTCAGCCACTAGATGGCACACAAGCAGTGGCATGCCATTGTGTCATGTAATAGGTAAAAGTCGCTATTAATGACACAATTGGGCTTGCTACAAATGCCACCTTCATCCAGCTTGCGTGGAGCAACCGTCAAATCAGCTTCATTTTGTTGCGTCACCCCGGCAAATAGCAGCTAATTTGACCACTGAAATGCATTTATTAAGTAAAAGTTTAACTACGACACATCTTTACTATAAAGTTGCACAATCGAATAATTGCTTTAGGTGCTTATCTTGTTAAATTTTGAAGAAATGCGCAACGTTCCTCCTTCCTGATTTCCTCCTTCAAAGTGTGCTCCTGGAGCACTGAGGCAGTGAATACTTTTGAAAATGCAGCTGATTCGACCGTCAAAGTGTATTTATTAAGCAAAAGTTAGACTGAGACACGTCTTTGCTGTAATTTTGAGCAAACAAATAATTATTTTTAAGTGTTAATCTTGTTGAATTCTTGCTAAAGTCCTACCATGCACACACTCATGGCCGTCATTTGGCAGCCAATCGATTTTTAGCACAACAATGGTCCACATTTTCGGGATCAGCCCACATTTACAGGTTGTCTGTGGTCACGCATAACAAACGAGATGCGTCAGCAGTGATGCATGATAGATGTGTTGTATACGTCAAAGTGATGTATTTATAGATTTTTCCACTTAGACATATTTGGACGATGCAACTTATAGGGTGGTGTGACGTGTACGGCAGAAAATACGGTAGGCGCTATGACTGCATGTTTTATTGGCAAATGTACATTTGTGATATTGTTTAATATTGCAATGATGATTCCATTGCAATATATCAACATATCCCCCACCCCCTGTTTTCTCTATTTCTACCATTGTTTTAGCTTTCAGCTTTAGCATTTCAATAATGTTCCAAATCAGTTGTGAGCATTTAGGATAATGGGGGTCAAATTTGATAGCCTGCTGAAAAATGGCATCCGATGTGGGTCTGCACTCTGATATTGCAATAACAATACATTTCTATAAATTGTACAGCCCTACTGGGTACCAACACTGCCTTTGTACAGGTTACTGTTGGAGAAAAAAATTCTGGCATTATCTTATTTACTCAAAATGAACCACAATCGACAGCAAGAGAAGATTTTTAACCAGTTTTTATTTGCAAAGTTAGATTTTCAAGACAGGTTACATAAATATGCATAAAGTACACAAATAGTTCAGTCACAGAAAAATGCCCATTGCTGCATTGTCCACTTGTTTTTATACTCTTCTCAGTTCAGCTGAGTTCTCAGAGCGCAGGTGTCCTTGGCGTGCCAGCTGCACGCTAAAGCCTCATCCAGCTCTGCTAACCCAAACATATGATGCATGGTAAAGATTATCAGCCCAAGTAATAAAAACCTCCATAAAATTTGACCAAAAAGTCCCCAACATTTCCCAGGCTTTTATAGGATACCTAAGAAAACCAGGCTATTTTGTGTAGTGTGGCTTGTTACCCTGTATTCACAGGTTATGAGGTCCATTTGAGGTTATGATTGGGGTACAGATCCCTTTACATTTTGTTACGTCCACCAGGCTCATTTGGTGGGGTAACATTAAATGAGACCACACAAGGATTTTGTGATTAAATAAAAAAAGGTATTTATTAAATTATTTTAGAACTAAGAAACCTAGAAAAATGAATACCTGCTAGATAAATGAATAAATGACTGCCTAAAATGAGAAACCTAAAATGATTACTGTAGACAAAACTCAACAACACCAACCATAAGGTACAAACCAAACCAAAATGGTGTTCTGAGGAGGAGGAAGGGGGAAAAGCCTTTTTTTCCTGCTGCATGCATGGCAGCTTAAATAATAGGGAGTGCACCAATCAGGGCAACACAAAACACCTGCAGAAGGCCTGCAGAACCAAAAACCACTGCAGCCGTAACAATTTCTATTCTTGTTTTTAAATGGTAAATGGAGCTTACTTATACAGTATAGCACTATCCAGCCCCCTATGAGGGGCCCCAAAGCGCTTCACAGCACCATCCATCCACCCATTCATACACACATTCATACACCAGTAGCGGTAGTCTGCCATGCAAGGCGCTGCCAGTCCTACCGGGAGCAACTTGGGGTTAAGTGTCTTGCCCAGGGACACCACGAGGTATGCAGTGACCGGGGATCGAACCCCGGACCTTCCTGTCCTGAGCCAGCTGCCCTGCCTCAACAGTCTACTACACCATCTCGGCCCTTAAGCACTCCTTTAACACAGGAAAAAGTCACTGATTAAACATCTCTGTTTTCACAACACACCAACAAACTCATATTGTAGATTTGATCTAGATGATCCAGTGGAAATGGAAGGCACAAAGATGAGACCTGTGTCAAATGCCACACAAAGGGCTAATCAATGTCTTGCTGTGTTCACATACTGTGAATGCACAAATCAGGGCACAGCAAGCTTTCTCTAATGATATGGCCCAGAACACACACACACACAATGGACCACAACCACCCAAAATGCATACAGTGTGTATGAATAAATGCCCACAAATATAAACTAGCTGCACACAGACTGTCAAAATGATTTGCCCGCTGCTGCTCCTTCATCATCCTTTAACCTCACTGCCTGTCTAGGAGTCATACTCCTCGCTGTTAATATACAGCTCACTCTCGTGCAGACTGGTAAATGCTTTATGATGTGCCAGTTGTGCAAATCAAGCCACTGCACTTTCCCGAAGCCCTGCCACCGAGAAGCATCTGTATGTTGTGATCCTCTGTAAACTGCGTTTTAAACAAACTGTACATGCAGTATGCATGGTGTACCAGAGAGTCTGTCAATGAAAATCAAACATTTACAAAGACTGGCAGAGTTTGGAGTTTTGTGAGCAAAAAATTATTTTGTAACATAGACAGAATATATGTGTCATGCTACCTAAAATCTATCAATGATAGTTCAACGGGTAAACAACAAAAATGTCCTGATTTATCATATATAAAATTAATTACAGCATTTTTATAATCAGACAAACCAACAAAAAATTACCGTACTTGCGGCCGTACATGTTGCACCACCGTATAAGTCGCGTCCGTCTAAATATGTCTAATAAAGTGGAAAAACACATAAATACGTCGCTTCGCTGTTTATGTCGCATCTATTATGCATCACCGCTGACGCGTCGCGTTTGTTACGTGTCACCACTGACAACTTAGAAATGTGGGCCAGTGTTGTGCCAAAAATTAATTGGCTGCCAAATGGCGGCCACGGGAGTGTACACAGGAGGACTTTAACAAGAATTTAACAAGACTAATGCTTAAAAACAATTGTTTGTTTGCTTGAAATTTTAGCAAAGGTGTGTCTGTCTAACTTTTCCTTAATAAATGCACTTTGACGATCACATCCACTGCATTTCAAAGCCGATTTGCGGAAACGCACAGAGGGAGGACTCGCTGTGCATTTCTTCAAAATTTAACAAGATAACCACCTAAAAACAAGTATTTGTTTACATGACATTATATTGTAAAGTTTTGTCTCAGTTGAACTTTTCCTTAATAAATGCAATTTAATGGTCAAATCAGCTGCATTTCGTCTGGGTGGCGCGGCAAAAATTTAACTTATTTGACGTTTGCTCCAGGAGTTACAGAGCGAGACAAAGAAGGCTAGTATGGCAAGCCAAGTGTCTCATTAATAGCCACTTTTACCTATTAAAGAGATACTTGGTTTGCCATACTAGTCAAGGGCCCGCTAGTGGCTGAAAATGGTAGTGTTTAGTATTTTCCATGTCAGAATGAATTAAATCGTCAGATGACCGTAGGGGGCGGTGTTGCATGCACTGTTGCAGGTCACAGAATGTGCAACACCGAGTCAATCGACCAAACCTGAACCAGCTTCCTCTGACCTTGTTTCACAAACAAAAAGCAAAAATAATAATCTATAAAAGATATAATATAATAATAAATTATATAAATTATATAAATTAAATAATATTTAAAAACTGATAAACATAATAATCTCGAAAACTAACCCTAATGCGCAGCACCTCGGGCTGTACTGCCCCACTGTTTTTAAGTTTTGTTTTTTTACGTGCTGCACGTTTCTTTCACTTTTGCAGCTTAATAATAATAACTAATAGTTTTGGTTTTCCTGTGACTTATTTGCAGTATGATAAATGGTAGGAGCATAATGTATGCTCCCAATGTTTTGTTGGTCTTTTTATTTTTTATTTTTGTAAATAATAAAATACTTTTTTTTGCAGTTTTATTTATTTATTTTTGCATCTTGGGAGCCTATGATATCATCAACTACTCGAGTTCTACTCGAGTTTTATTACATTATAATTTTTATTTATATATTTTTTGGCTTCTCCCTTCGTCAAGGGTCACCACAGCAAACTAAGTCACACGAAGACTTGGCAATTGTTTTTACGCCGGATGCCCTTCCTGACACAACCACAGACCACTGTGCTACAACAGCCATCTGTGTGGAGCAGAGAGCTGCTGTCTAGTGTGCTTGGGGAAGCAGATGGTGTGGGTTAAGGGCCTTGCTCAAGGGCCCAGAGGGGGACATATGAGGGTGGAGACAGGTGTGACTGCTTCACTTATCCCACCCACATTTTTTATATTGTCGGTACCGGGGCTTGAATCGGCGATCTTCCAATCACAAGCTCACCTTCTCTAACCTATGTGCCACCACTCCCCTTTATTATGTTAATGTTGAGTTTAAAAATTATGTTTAAACCCTACTCCATCGTTTATCATGGGGGATCCATACCCTGACGCCCCGCTATAAGTAAAAAAAACACAAAGTAGGAATAGTAGTACAAGTAGTAAGTAGTCACATATATATATATACAGGTAACCCCCGACCTACGACCCCATCGACCTGCGAACCACGGGACCTACGAACATATCATATTTAATAAAAATATGAATTTAAAAAAAAAAAAAAAAAAAATTTTTTTTTTTTTTTTTGTGTTTAAATGTTCTTAATTTCATGTGTACATCACTTTGTTGCAGCTCTGGTTGTTTTAAAGGCTTTATAAATAATAATTATGATAAAAAAGATCATTTCTGATCATTTTTGAGCAATTTTTGAGCAATCTTGGGCAACAGGAAGTAGGTCTTCAGTTTACACGGTCACAAATTAATGTAGAACACCGGACGCTATTTTAGGTTCAGTCACTGGGGTCTCCGGTCACAAATTAATGTAGAACACCGGACGCCATCTTAGGTTAGCTGCCGAGAGCCGGACGAAGACTGGTGACCAGGATGGCTTCATATGGATTAATTACTAGCTGGAAACGTCTCTGTGAACTTTGTGGATGTCTCAAGCAGCAGCGGATTTATCGCCGATCGTGCCAGGCCGCCGTGCGAACACCTCCGGCCGGCCTGGCTACACCTCCGGCCTGGCTAGCTCCAGAGCTAACACTGGAGCTAACACGGGAGCCGGCCTTTTGAACACTGGTGACCAGGATCGCATCATGTGGATTAATTACTAGCTGGAATAGCTCTGTGGACGTCTCAGGCTGGAGCAGCGGCTGGAGCAGCAGCTGCAGATTGATCGCGCCGCCGCTCCAACACTAGCTCATGGCTTGGCTAGCAGAAGCTAGCCAGCTAGCTAACACAGGTCTGGAGCAGCTGCGGTGGCTTGCCGGCCCCCGCGCTGCTTGGCCCGAAAACAATCAACGCATGGCAACCTATGTCGGCTTTGACCATCTCAAAGTAAGAAAATATATTTTTATTTATTCTGTAAATGTGAATAGCAATGTTTAACATTACAGTACACTACTGTACATGCTTAAATGTGTGCGCGCGCTCCGTTAGCATGATAAATAAAGGTTGAATGAATGAATGAATGAATAATTTTTTTTTTAAATATAATTTTCACCCCCTACCTACGAACGGATCGAGCTGCGAACGGTTCTTAGGTCCCAAACTCGTTCGTAGGTCGGGGGTTCCCTGTATATATATATATATATATATATATATATATATATATATATATATATATATATATATACATATATATACATATATATACATATATATATATATACATATATATACATATATATA
>JBBPBX010037405.1:0-30941 GCA_038048925.1 Garcialebias charrua | reverse complement strand
TGTGCACGACTAACAGTTTTTTTTAATCTCTTAATACAGATTTTTAACCTTTTTGACACACTTTTTACCCATTCAGTTTTCATTAATGGTGTATTTTACAGCAGAGCTACTAAAGACAAGTCCCAACTTTTAAATTTTTTAATCGCTGAGGCAAAGATGGCAATTTATTTGTCTCGCAGGGACAGACTGCAGGATGGACCTCACCTTGATGCTGTGTCTCTGTGGAGGTGCAACGTCAAGGCCAGACTGGCCTTGGAGTTTCACTTCCACAGAGACACTGGGGATTTAAAAATGTTTATGAAACTGTGGGGGTTCAAAAACATCTTATGTACCATTTCTGATCAGAAAGAACTAAACTACAACGAGCTTTTAATGTAAACAACTAATTTTAAGCTTGTCCTGATCATGTTTTTAATACTGTGTGAATAAAGTTTTGTTAAAAATCAAAATCTTCTTCTCCTCTCAGAGGTGATGATGACTCAACATTCTTCTTCTTCTCCTCTCAGAGGTGATGATGACTCAACATTCTTCTTCTCCTCTCAGAGGTGATGATGACTCAACATTCTTCTTCTTCTCCTCTCAGAGGTGATGATGACTCAACATTCTTCTTCTTCTCCTCTCAGAGGTGATGATGACTCAACATTCTTCTTCTTCTCCTCTCAGAGGTGATGATGACTCAACATTCTTCTTCTTCTCCTCTCAGAGGTGATGATGACTCAACATTCTTCTTCTTCTCCTCTCAGAGGTGATGATGACTCAACATTCTTCTTCTTCTCCTCTCAGAGGTGAGTGATGACTCAACATTCTTCTTCTTCTCCTCTCAGAGGTGATGATGACTCAACATTCTTCTTCTTCTCCTCTCAGAGGTGATGATGACTCAACATTCTTCTTCTTCTCCTCTCAGAGGTGATGATGACTCAACATTCTTCTTCTTCTCCTCTCAGAGGTGAGTGTTGACTCAACATTCTTCTTCTTCTCCTCTCAGAGGTGATGATGACTCAACATTCTTCTTCTTCTCCTCTCAGAGGTGATGATGACTCAACATTCTTCTTCTTCTCCTCTCAGAGGTGATGATGACTCAACATTCTTCTTCTTCTCCTCTCAGAGGTGAGTGTTGACTCAACATTCTTCTTCTTCTCCTCTCAGAGGTGATGATGACTCAACATTCTTCTTCTTCTCCTCTCAGAGGTGATGATGACTCAACATTCTTCTTCTTCTCCTCTCAGAGGTGATGATGACTCAACATTCTTCTTCTTCTCCTCTCAGAGGTGATGATGACTCAACATTCTTCTTCTTCTCCTCTCAGAGGTGATGATGACTCAACATTCTTCTTCTTCTCCTCTCAGAGGTGATGATGACTCAACATTCTTCTTCTTCTCCTCTCAGAGGTGATGATGACTCAACATTCTTCTTCTTCTCCTCTCAGAGGTGATGATGACTCAACATTCTTCTTCTCCTCTCAGAGGTGATGTTGACTCAACATTCTTCTTCTTCTCCTCTCAGAGGTGATGATGACTCAACATTCTTCTTCTTCTCCTCTCAGAGGTGATGATGACTCAACATTCTTCTTCTCCTCTCAGAGGTGATGTTGACTCAACATTCTTCTTCTTCTCCTCTCAGAGGTGATGATGACTCAACATTCTTCTTCTTCTCCTCTCAGAGGTGATGATGACTCAACATTCTTCTTCTTCTCCTCTCAGAGGTGAGTGTTGACTCAACATTCTTCTTCTTCTCCTCTCAGAGGTGAGTGATGACTCAACATTCTTCTTCTTCTCTCTCAGAGGTGTGTGACTCAACTTCTTCTTTTTGAAGACGTGTTGGAGGCGTGTGGAGAGGAGCTGAAGGGAGAGCGTGAGCAAATTGGATATTTTTATATCTTTACCTTTTTCTTACTATTATATTTTGTCACTGGGTGTTCATGTAACTTATTTAGGTTGTGATTTTGAGTTAGTATTGTCACGATTTAAGGTTTTATTTTTGGTTTGGGTGGGGCCGCCAGGTGCACCTGGCTGGCCGGCGTCTAGACGCCATGGAGAGCACGGGGAACTTCTCCACGCTGACGCGGAAGAACGGCATCAAGGTGAGTGCTGTTTCTGCATGCAGCGTGGAGGAAGTTTGTTTGGCGGTGGGAGAGGTGGTCGGACATGGATCCATTAAATCCGCAGCCCGCATGAATGGGGCTGTAGTGATTTTTGTGGACTCTGTCCAAAAAGTTCAACAGCTGGTCGAGGCTAGCATTTCAGTGGGAGACTTATTTCTACACGTGTCACCACTGAAACTGCCAACCACGAAAATAACTTTGTCCAACGTCCCCCCGTTTGTAAGTGACGAGTTTTTAATCAGAGAACTGTCCAGATACGGGAAGGTGGTGTCCCCGATCAGAAAGGTCCTGACGGGGTGTAAATCACCCCTCCTCAAACACGTCGTCTCTCACAGGAGACAGCTCTATATGATTCTGAATAACCGGGGGGAGGAGTTTAACGTGTGCTTTCATGCTAAAATTGATGATTTTGATTATCTTCTGTACGCCACTTCAACAAACATGAAGTGCTTTGGATGTCACCAAACGGGACACGTCATTAAGATGTGTCCAAACAGAGACGGGCCGGTCCCTCCCGCTGCTGATGCGGGGGAGTCTGCCGCCGGTCCCCCTCCCGCATCGGCTGCGGGGGGAGCCGGGGATGCGACCGGTCCCCCTCCCGCTGCTGATGCGGAGGGGGCCGGGGCTGCGACCGGTCCTCCTCCTGCTGCTGATGCGGGGGTGTCCGCGACCCCCGCCGACACGGATCATAGTGTTGAAGCACCAACTGTGGAGAGAGAAGCACCAAGTGCATGTGGGGATAAAAATGACAGCACGGAGGTGTGTGGTGGTGGGAGGAGAATGGTGGTGTTGTGGATGGAGAGGGGGAGGCTCAGGGGGAGGTGGGGGAGAACGACAGAGAACGAAAAGTGCAAGAGGGTGACATGGGTGATGAAGAGTTAGTGTGTGGTAATCAGGAAGAAAAAATAGAGGTGGATGGAGAGAAAAACGGTACAGTAAAGAAAAGTGAGAGGTTAGAGGCTAGAGAGAGTGAAGCAGGAGCGGGTGTAGAGGAGATGGAGCTGGAGATAAAGAAAAATAGCAAAGAGAACATTGTTGAAAATGCTACAATAGCTAGTAAACAGACAGACAAAGTGTCTGAAGAGATGACAGAGAAAGTAGCACCCGGTTCGGGTGCTACCGGGTGGAAGATGAGACCATAGAACATGAGTTATTGAACTGACAGAAATACAGACATGAAAGAAGTCAACTGATGAACAGTCTCACTGAAATCAAAGAAAGTTTTGATACAGTTGAATTATTGCACAATTCAAAAGATAATGGTGCTCAGGTTTTAATACGATATCTGAAACAGATTGTTAGTTTGAAAGAATAGTCATTTATTAATTAATTAATTAATTTGTTTGTTTACATTGTTTCAGTCCATCTCTTCACCAGTTTGTGGTGGTAATGCACCAAATAGTTATTTGCAAACCACTAATGTTGTGTAACAGGGTTGTTGTTTAATGAATTTGATCAAAATGCACCGTCTTTATAATATTTTTCTTGTTTTGCAGAAAAGTTTATCAGAGTCAGAGTCAGAGTCAGAGAGTCTTTATTGTCATTTGCACCGCATGTGGTACATGAGATGAAAACGAGATTATGTACACGAGGTCCCAGTTACATCCAACAACAAATGAAAGAGAAAAACAGTAATAACATCTAGAACTAACTAAGAAAAACATCAACTAGTAATACACTAAGCCTAATATAGTGGGAATAAACAGCAGCACGAACATGAGTTTGTATGAGCAGATGGTCACAGATGAACACAGATGAACACAGCAACAAGAAAACAGATCAGCATCACCATGATGTGATATTGTAGTACTTGTATGTATTCGCTTATGCTTGCATTATTTCCCATACTGGTTAGACAGACCTGAGTTTAAGTGTTACTGTGCATTTACCTCGTTAACGGAACTCTGCATGCTGCGGTTGTGTGTTCCGGGGGACTGTTTTGTGTGTGACTCAGTTTTGATGCTCGATGACTCTGGTGTGGACGTATAAGTTCGTCTGCATCGGCGTTAGAGCACAAACATAACCATTCAGTTATACTTCTGTTAAGTTATCTTCATTAAAGGAAGATCAGCGTTATCCTCTCCTGGAGTGATTATTATTCTGCGCCTCTACAATCCGCCCGTTGGCTCCATAACAACTCCGTGGTTGCCATAACAACTGGTGTCAGAAGTGGGATTTCCGGACGGCAGACACGGAGGACCGTTGAATCGCTCCAGTAAAAGTAAGGCGGAGGACAAACAGAAGGAAAAATATAGTCCAGAAAAATAAGCAAAGCTGATTTGGAGGCTGTGTGTAACAACAAGCAAGCTAGATTGGACTCTAAGAACTGAAAGCTAGATAAGCTGTGTACCGCAAATCTGATCGTTCGGTATGAAACGCTAACTTATTAGCACAAAAAGAAATCATTGGAAAATAAACAAGAAATAAGAAAAAAATGGATAAGAATGAGGAACTACTGGGAGCTACAGCAACACCATCAGACCAACCCCCACCCTGGCTGCAAATGTTATTGGATCACCAGTCAAAACAGTTAAAGCAACTGTTAACACCAGTGCTACAGCATGTTGCAGCAGAGCAGAAAGACACATCTAGTGCAGTGCATTCAACAATAAGCAGCCAAATCCTGAATCCTGGAGCTGCTCCTCCTTCCTTAATGTTGCAAGAAACCCCAGAGCCACACACACCATTTACTGCAGAGTTAGAAGTAATTCGGCAAAGGTCACATAATGCAGGCCCGTCCAACACTTCAGCCATCCATGATCCAACTGTAAGACGTAGAGTGGGAGACACACATCAGCGCTCATCTGCGACACATCCTATTTCACAGGATGCATATGGAGGATTTGGTCAGACTGGCAGCCGGAATGAGGTGCCAAGACAATTCCTGCATGAAGCAGTCAAGGTTAAGCTGGTAACATATGACGGCAGAGAGGATTGGGACTCGTTTTTGCTTCCATTTGAACGTCAGGCTCGTAAATGTGGATGGACAGGGGCAGAGAGAGTAGATAAGCTTCATGAATGTCTCCGTGGGGTTGCAATACGTTATGTCTGCTCCTTGCCTGAACACATCCGTGAAGACTACACTCTTCTCAAAGAGCAGCTTACTCAAAGATTTGGAGTAAAAGACCCCTCCACCACTGTTCGCAGGAAGCTGGGAGAGCTGCGTCAATGCAAAGAATCACCTGCAGAGTTTGCAGAAGAAGTGCGACGCCTGGTGAGTTTGGCATATCCAGGAACAGATTTATTACTCCAGGATCAGCTGGCAACTGATGTCTTCCTGAAAGGCCTGAGGAACCAAAAAGTAGCTTATGAAGTAATGAATCGTGACCCTCCATCATTGGCTGAGGCACAAAAGCTCGCTGAAGCACATGAACACAATTTTAAAGCAACTCTGGGTCGTGAGGCTGAGATGAGAGCAGGGAGGGCCCGGCGTATTTCCTGGGCGGATGAGGATGAAAATGTTCCTGACGACTTTTGCCCCACCTCCAGACGCCTCCAGAGCCCAAAGTATGTAACAGAGGATCAGTTTAAAATGCTTATGGACAAAGTGGAGCAGGTAAATTTAAAGTTAGAACACCTTCAGACCGTGTCAGCTGATTGTGGAACTGCTACATCAGTCTATGCCAACAGAAAACAAGAGCAAGAAAATAACAAGATGACATCACGTCAGCTGCCTGCTCAAAATCCCCGAGCCCGGTCACCAAGCCCAAGTCAAATGAACAAGACTATCTGTTTTCGTTGTGGTGACGCTGGGCATATGATGAGGGAGTGTTCAAGATCACCAAGTCCAATTCGGCGCAGAACCAACTCCAGGGAGCCTACTTCTGAATCTCACAGGGGCGTCGAAAGTAGGGAGGCTCAACACCCCGCCCCACAGCTCAGACGTACAACTAAGAAGGGTCCTAGCTTGCAAATTGAAATGACTGTCAATGGCCTACCTGTAAAAGCAGTTGTTGACACTGGCGCAGAAGCCACAGTAATTTCAGAAGAAGTCTATAACATGCTGTCACAGGAAGCAAAGAAGCAGCTCAACAAAACATCTCTCCGGAATGCAGGAGTGGGGAGCAATATGCCTGCCTTGGGTGAATTGGAGGTGACGTTAGGAATCGGGAAACACAAGTTCAACTGGATGGTCTTTGTTGGCCGGATTCATGATGCTCTGCTCCTAGGCCTTGATGCAATGCAGGCAGCCAAGATGACAGTCTTTGCTGGTCGCCAAGTATTTGTGGGTAAAGAGCCAATCCCAGCTTGTGTCACTGGAGGAAGTGAGGCGGACTACTCAGTGGCTCGTGCGCTCCTGGAGGACAATGTCACATTACCACCAGAGAGTGAATGCATTGTTTGGGGAAAAGTTGATATACCCAAACACATGACCACTTCCCCTACACCAGCACCAGATGAGCCTGGAAGTGACAGCGGAAGGAAAGCTCTGGTTGGGTCTCCGAAACTGCCAAGGAAAAAAGGCAAGCGTCAGGTTGCAGCCCGCAGAAGAAGGTTGGCTGTGCAACATCACCAGCAGGATGAACTACATACTTCTGGACCTGACGAAGACAAACAAGGACCCCGTGTTCAAAAGACTCTTAAGGGTCGAGAAGTACGGCCCCCTGCCCGTTATCAAAAAGATTGGACTGAATAATTATCCTTCATTAAGAGATGAGTTATGTTAAAGTTCCAAGCAGGGTGTTGAAAGTAAAAAAAAAAAAAAAAAAACTATTTGTTTGAGTAACCTTTAAGTTTGCACTATTAATGTTGCATATGTGTATTTGGCTGTAAAACTTAGCCATGCCATAGTAGTTTGATGTTCTTTGAAAGAGGGAGGTAGTGTAGTACTTGTATGTATTCGCAAAAGATTGGACTGAATAATTATCCTTCATTAAGAGATGAGTTATGTTAAAGTTCCAAGCAGGGTGTTGAAAGTAAAAAAAAAAAACTGTTTGAGTAACCTTTAAGTTTGCACTATGAATGTTGCATATGTGTATTTGGCTGTAAAACTTAGTCATGCCATAGTAGTTTGATGTTCTTTGAAAGAGGGGGGTAGTGTAGTACTTGTATGTATTCGCTTATGCTTGCATTATTTCCCATACTGGTTAGACAGACCTGAGTTTAAGTGTTACTGTGCATTTACCTCGTTAACGGAACTCTGCATGCTGCGGTTGTGTGTTCCGGGGGACTGTTTTGTGTGTGACTCAGTTTTGATGCTCGATGACTCTGGTGTGGACGTATAAGTTCGTCTGCATCGGCGTTAGAGCACAAACATAACCATTCAGTTATACTTCTGTTAAGTTATCTTCATTAAAGGAAGATCAGCGTTATCCTCTCCTGGAGTGATTATTATTCTGCGCCTCTACAATCCGCCCGTTGGCTCCATAACAACTCCGTGGTTGCCATAACAATATTTTGCAGTGTTTATTTTAATTTTATTTTTATTTATTCATGAGTCTAACAGCCTCAGGGTAGAAGCTGTTCCTCAGTCTAGTGGTTCTACACTTGATGCTCCTCAACCTCCGTCCTGAGGGGAGTGGGGCAAAGAGTGAGTGTGCTGGATGAGTGAGGTCTTTCATGATGCAGGTGGCTCTTTTCCTGCATCTGGAGGTGTAAATGTCTGTGATGGTGGGGAGACTGACTCCAACAGACTTCTGTGCAGCCTTCACCACTCTCTGCAGAGCTTTCCTCTCTTCAACTGTGCAGCCTCCATGCCACACGTTGATGCTGGAGCACAGGATGCTCTCCACTGCACACCTGTAGAAGGAGGTGAGGACTGGGCTGCTCAGACCAGCTCGTCTCAGCCGTCTGAGGAAGTAGAGTCTCTGATGACCTTTCTTGATCAGGCTGGTGGTGTTGTTGCTCCAGCTGAGGTTATCATTCATGTGTACACCCAAGTACTTGTAGCTGGAGACCACTTCCACTGCAGATCCACTTATGTTCAGTGGGGTGTGGGTGTGTTTGTTCCTTCTGAAGTCCACAATCATCTCCTTTGTCTTCTTCACATTCATGTGAAGGTTATTCTCTTTGCACCAGCTCTCCAGGTGTTCCACCTCCTGCCTGTAGCTGGACTCATCATTGTTTGTGATGCATCTCACCACCGCGGTGTCATCTGCAAACTTAACAATATGACAGATTGTTTTAGTTTTTAAAGCTTTTGCATTAGTACAATACTTTAAAGTAGCCACCTGGTGGTGGCTGCAGGTAAATATGTGTACATGACGTCACCAGCTCGGCCTCTGTTTTCCTTCGTGATGAGGACGTGTTCAAGATGGCGCCCTAAACGGGAGCTCTGATATTCAACCGACACATTTTCATATATTAAAGGGAGTTGTTTGCTACAAGGAGACATTCTGCTGACAAGGTACCATAATAAGTGTATAGGCACTGTAGAGTGATGTGAAGGTGCAGAAAGAAGAAAACACGAGTCCAGCAAACTATCCACCGCTAGCGTAGCTAACAACAAGCTAGCTGGATCTAAAAGTTCGACCGCTGCCAGCATGCATGATTATATTAGCCCAGATGTTGATGAGGGGATGGAAGCAGAGTTTCCACCTCTGCCCGTGACACCCTCCAAGGTTTACAGCAGAGAAACAAAGGAAGCTACAAGATACAGAGTTTCCTTCTGATGAGAAGCTACGTCTGGATTTAGCTCCGTGATTTATTTCAATTACTGATGAAAAAAGACTTCTCGTGAGTCAAATACTTTATTCTGTGATTTAGTTCCAAGCTGCTGCTGCCAGAGGCTTGTAACACTGCAGCTTCTTGTCTGTGGAGAGGAAGTTAGTTCACTCTGTTAGCATGTGTAGCTGTTAGCTTGTGTAGCTGTTAGCATGTGTAGCTGTTAGCATCTGTAGCTGTTAGCATCTGTAGCTGTTAGCATGTGTAGCTGTTAGCGTGTGTAGCTGTTAACATTTGTAGCTGTTAGCATGTGTAGCTGTTAGCATGTGTAGCTGTTAGCATGTGTAGCTGTGAGCTGTTAGCATCTTTAGCTGTTAGCATGTGTAGCTGTTAACATCTGTAGCTGTTAGCATGTGTAGCTGTTAACATCTGTAGCTGTTAGCATGTGTAGCTGTTAACATGTGTAGCTGTTAGCATCTGTAGCTGTTAGCATGTGTAGTTGTTAGCATCTGTAGCTGTTAGCATCTGTAGCTGTTAGCATGTGTAGCTGTTAGCATCTGTAGCTGTTAGCATCTGTAGCTGTTAGCATGTGTAGCTGTTAGCATGTGTAGCTGTTAGCATGTGTAGCTGTTAACATTTGTAGCTGTTAGCATGTGTAGCTGTTAGCATGTGTAGTTGTTAGCAGCTGTTAGCATGCGTAGCTGGTAGCATATGTAGCTGTTAGCATGTGTAGCTGTTAGCAGCTGTAGCTGTTAGCATGTGTAGCTGTTAGTATCTGTAGCTGTTAGCATGTGTAGTTGTTAGCATGTGTAGCTGTTAGCATCTGTAGCTGTTAGCATGTGTAGCTGTTAGCATGTGTAGCTGTTAGCATGTGTAGCTGTTAGCATGTGGAGCTGTTAGCATCTGTAGCTGTTAGCATGTGTAGCTGTTAACATCTGTAGCTGTTAGCATGTGTAGCTGTTAGCATCTGTAGCTGTTAGCATGTGTAGCTGTTAGCATCTGTAGCTGTTAGCATGTGTAGCTGTTAGCATCTGTAGCTGTTAGCATGTGTAGCTGTTAGCATGTGTAGCTGTTAGCATGTGTAGCTGTTAGCATGTGGAGCTGTTAGCATCTGTAGCTGTTAACATATGTAGCTGTTAGCAGGTGTAGTTGTTAGCATGTGTAGCTGTTAACATGTGTAGCTGTTAGCATCTGTAGCTTTTAGTATCTGTAGCTGTTAGCATGTGTAGCTGTTAACATGTGTAGCTGTTAACATGTGTAGCTTTTAGTATATGTAACTGTTAGCAGCTGTAGTTGTTAATATATGTAGCTGTTAGCATGTGTAGCTGTTAGCATGTGTAGCTGTTAGCATCTGTAGCAGTTAGCATATGTAGCTGTTAGCATGTTTAGCTGTTAGCATGTGTATTTGTTAGCATCTGTAGCTGTTAGCATCTGTAGCTGTTAGCGTGTGAAGCTGTTAGGTCTGTAGCTGTTAGCATTTATAGCTGTTAGCACGTATAGCTGTTAGCATGTGTAGCTGTTAGCATGTGTAGCTGTTAGCATGTGTAGCTGTTAGCATGTGTAGCTGTTAGCAGCTATGTCTCGTTGTCACGTGCTTGGATAATCTAGTCTCGTGACTGTGTGTGTGTTTTTCTGTGTAGGAGCAGGAGCTTCACGTCAGACCTCCACCAACCACATGTTTGTTCTCTAACAGGTATGGTTGTAATTTCTAGTAAAATTGTTCAATATTATACTTCGGTCCAGCAGCCTCCACTTCTAAAAGTCAGCGCTCACGCGGTTTGGTTGTGCACGCGCTAACACCATGAATTAGGTAGTCACGCTTGCGAGGTTCTTTCAAAATAAAAGCTGATGTGTGTCTCCTGTTGGTACAAACTCTGTACATAAAACACATGTTAGCACTGGAAGCTGTAATGGGACCAACATTCCTGCTCAGCTGTTTCCACTAAAAGTTTGAATGTCGCCCCCATATCCAAAGAGTAGAGAACTTTTTGTGTTGCTAAGTTAAATAAATAAAAAACTTCAATGTGTTTTTCATGTTTTGACTCTAGATGATTGAAGTCATTCTTGCTGGTCTATGTTCATAAATGATTTTTAATGTCCTCCTGTGAATATGGATCCATAATATTTAACTTTTGTCTCTGTTTTGTGGTTATTTGTATGTTCATTATGTGAGAATGTTAAATTGTTTTCCCTGAAGTTTCCATTAATATTAAAACAAAACTCTTAGTTTCCAGTGACCAGTCTCACTTCAGGCTGACTGTAGAACATCTCCAGATGTTGCTCACCAAATGTCACCAAGATCTCATGTGGAATTTCAAAATAAAGGTCCTCCAAAGTTGGACATTTTCCATGTAATTTTCCCTAAGTTGCTGTTTGTTGCTCGTTCTTCAGGATGTTGTAGAAACAGTGAGGGTAAGTACGACTTTACCACAAATCACATCATTACTGTGCAGAAAGTTTGTCTCATTGAAATGCAACATAGTTCAAGTAAAAACAGGAATGTTTAATTTAAAATAATTTATATGTTTAATATTTTTAAGTGACAATAACCATTTGGAAAAATAACAGTTAAAATTGTACATTAATTTCAGAAATGACATTTATAACATTTTAACATCAAGTGTTTCTTTTTACTGGTAAATTTTGAGAATTACAAGAGCTTTGTGTTATTTGTCCATGTCGACCAAAATCACTGGAGGTTTCTGGTTAGTGTGTATAAAAATTATACTTATTGTTCTCTGAGAACATTTTAATTTAAAGTTTCATATTTTGATTTGTGCAGAAACTCTGTGAACCACACAGTCTTTGTGGTGGATCAAGTTCAGCAGAAGACAATTCAAAACCTGCTGCAAAATAGAATAGAAGAGACCTTTATTATCATTGCACATGAATACAGTGAAATCTGGGTTTGCTTCCCAGAACAAAAGTAAAAACAGTAAAATATAAAACAATATAAAAATATAAACTGTATTAAAGTTAATAACAGGTTTGAAACACTCCAAATGTGCAACACAAGCAGATTGATATTACACCAGTTGTCCCTTATTCAGTTTTTATTACAGATTTTGTTAAGTTCAGTAATGGTGGACAGATAAAAACTATATTTTTAAAATCTGTTTGTTCTTGTCTTGATTGATCTGTACCTTTTCCCTGATGGTAACAGTTCTCATATTATATAATAAATAATAAGATAAATAAATAATCCACAAATAATTTTGTAACAGCAAGTATGACGTCATTAACAGCTTTTATTTTTAAAACTCACAAAGGTTACCATAATTCATAGTGTTTGTGTGCACAACAAAACCATCATTTTGGAAGTGGAGACTGGCTTGACGACATTTTTTACTGCCTGATGTTCTCAGAGTTGGGGCAGGAGCTACATGTCAGACCACCACCAACCACATGTTTTTTTCTGTTACAGATGAAGTTCATGTTAATAAATGTTGTGAAGCTGAGAAGAGTTCCTGGGTGAGCGATTCATCAGTTCACTGGTATCAAACCAAACATCAGGGTTACACAGGTATGTATTTATTTACTGCAGTCTAAAGTGAAGTGTGGAGCTAAGCTGTGTTAGGAACTGTTTGGATCCTGCAGTCAAGCTGTCCACGATTCAGATTTTTTAAAATCTTGCTCTTCTTCACAGCTTGTTATAGCATCACGATGCGTTCAGTTTCAACTAGAAAATACACTCCACTACACCAACATATCCAGGAATTCAGAAATAGAAAATGTCTGGTATATTAGTTGAATGTTGGATCAAGCCTTGCAGCTAAGATACCAAAAGTAGATAAAAATATGATCCACTCAATTACAGGTTGTGCAAATAGTATTTTCCTAAATGGAACTAACAAAGAGGAAATAATGAATGTAGTAAAACATCTTACAGACAAGAGATCGAAAGACTGGGTGGACATGGATATGATGTTTGTAAAGGACATAATGAGCCATGTTATTGAGCCGTTCACATACATATGTAACTTATCATTTTCAACAGGAATTTTTCCAGATAATATGAAAGTAGCTAAGGTCGTTCCTCTTTTTAAAAATGGTGATAAATGTGTATTCAACAATTATAGACCTATATCCTTGTTACCACAGTTTTCAAAAATTCTTGAAAAACTATTTGTAAACAGACTAGACCAATTTATAGATAAACAAAATATTCTAAGCAGCAGTCAGTATGGGTTTAGATCAAAAAACTCTACATCAATGGCTCTCATGGAATTAATGGAACAAATAACTACTGCTGTCGATCAAAAACAACACTGTATCAGTATCTTTGTTGATTTAAAAAAAGCATTCGATACTATTGATCACACAATTCTCCTTGAAAAACTGAACAAATATGGTATTAGAGGACCAGCATTACAGTGGGTATCTAGCTACTTAAAAAATAGGAAACAATTTGTACAAATAAATGATGTAAGATCTGACCTCTGTAATATCACATGTGGAGTTCCCCAAGGCTCTGTACTTGGACCAAAGCTTTTTATTTTATATGTGAATGACTTGGTAAATGTGTCAGGACTCCTTAAATGTGTACTTTTCGCAGATGATACCACTTTTTTCTGTTCAGGTGAAGATATAGAACAAATGTTAGAATTGATAAAGACAGAATTTGTAAAGATACAAACTTGGTTTAAAATAAATAAATTATCATTAAATCTAGAGAAAACTAATTACATGATATTCGGTAATAGAAAGAAAACTGTTGATGTTCCACTCAAAATTGAGGATGTTGAGATTTGTAGAGTGAGTGAGGTGAAGTTTTTGGGTGTTATCATTGATGACAAACTGACATGGAAACAACACATAAATTCTGTAAGAATAAAAATAGCTAAATCGATTGCAGTACTGTACAAAGTCAGAGACCTATTGAATGATAAAGCTCTGTATTTGTTGTATAACACAATCATTGTTCCACACTTAATCTATTGTATTGATGTTTGGGGGAATGCGTGTAAAACAATCACAAAGCCTATTTTTGTATTACAGAAAAGAGCTGTAAGAATTATCACTAGAAAGCATTACCGTCATCCATCAAGTACATTATTTTATCAACTAAAATTACTGAAGTTCCATGATTTGGTAGACTATAATATTTTATCAGTTATGTATAGAGCTCAAAATAATGCATTACCTTTAAATATCCAAATGCACTTTGTTAAAAGACAAAGTTGTTATAATCTTAAGGGAACAGAGTTGTTTGTAAAACCACAATTCAGAACCAGTTTGAAGGGACGTTCTACCTCAATTCAGGGAATTAGATTATGGAATGGCTTGGAGAATGTAGTTAAAAATGCCAAGTCAATGTTTACATTTAAAAAAATGATCAAAACAAATATGTTAAAAAAATATATGTGAAATAACGTAATGTGTATTGTATTAGTTAGAAAATTAGAAAGTGTTAGTCATTTTGTACTGTATTAGTATTAGTTAGAAAACTAGAAAGAGTTAGTCATTTTGTACTGTATTAGTATTAGTTAGAAAATTAGAAAGAGTTAGTCATTTTGTACTGTTGGTTGAAGAATATTATTGTTTAACCTGATTGTTGGAAAAAGTTGGTTGAAGATTATTATTGTTTACATGGTTTGACTACTGTTGTTTAATCTGATTGTTGGAGATAAGGGGCAGATATAATAAGATTTATTCTTCTTTCTGCCACCTTTCATTTTTTTACATTTTGTACACTATCATTATGAGATTGCCTTGTATTGTTTCTTTTGTAAAAAAATGAACAAATTTAATAAACATAAACATAAACATAACTATTTCTGGACATATCATGAGAAAAGTCACTTCAATATGTTCACTTATTAAAATGCTCTAACAACAAACAAAAACTCATGATGTCCTCAACGCGTTTCATTCAAAATAATATTTTAAGTGGTTTTACTGTGATATATATAGATACACATAATGTCATAAAAACTTATGTAATTCCTCAGGAAAAAATAAATTTGCAAGAACATAAGTTTCGTCCTACAGATTATAAACTCTTATTTGCCACAGATGTTGAGAAATTCCAGAAGTTTGTTAAACTCAGTTCTGGTGGTTTTGCAGTGATGACAGGATGCATCCATGCAGCCTACGTGATTTACAAACCGGATTTCAAAAAAGTTGGGACATTAAACAAATTGTGAATAAAAACTGAATGCAATGATGTGGAGGTTAGAGCTGGGCCATATCATATTGTTACCGGTTTTACCGGTATAAAAAGCTTGCCCGGGCAAAAAAGTTATATCATGATATGCTAATTTCATGACGTAATACATAATGGCGCCCCGCCCCCTTAACAAACGAGCGCTTCAAACCAACAAACTGAACTGCGCACCTCCCCTCCACCAGTCTGCGTGCAATACTGTACAGGTAGTCCCCGACTTACGAGCGAGTTCCGTTCCTCCGAGGCGTTCGTAAAGCGAAAATTCGTAACTTGGAACGGCCGCCACGTGTCTCGTAAGTCCGGAATTTCGCTCGTAAGTTGGAACGGTTTTGCTAGCGCGACTACAAACACTCGTTTTTCATCGAAAAACTGCTTACGAGTGCATAAAAATGATCGGAAACGTGTGTCCACATGTTTAGCTAACGAACTGTGGTGAAAAAACACAGAAAAACTCTGTATTTTTTGCGTTTTTTCCAAAAATTCGCCAGCTCGTAAGTCCGGAACCTCGTAGGTCAGAGCGCTCGTAAGTCGGGGACTACCTGTACTTGCTAGCTAAAATGCTAAAAACAAACAACTCGCGTCTCTCTCAGCTTCTGTCCCCCTGCTTAAACTCCAGGTAGAGAGAGCTCAAATGCCTCCCCCCTCCCCTCCCCGCTCTGAGCAGTCTCCCTGTGTGTCTCCCTCGCTGAATCGTCTTTACAAACACGTGCGGCTCCACGGACCAAGAGTCAGGTAATCAGAGACAGATCATCTAAAAAAGCTAAGTCTGGTCCTCTAGACATGTCCAGAGGACCAGACTTAGCTTTTTTAGATTTTTCTACCTGGATTATTGAGCATGCATCAGGGTGTGCAGAGACAGATCAGTTAAAAAAAAAAAAGAATAATTCCTGCATGAATAGATAAGACTTTTTCAATCTAAATAACAGATTTTTTTATTTTTATACTTGGGAGACTGAATACTTTACTAAATAAAGTAATTTCAGTAAAATTACCCCTTGTTGTTTTTTTTATTTTATATACATAATACTGCAAAGCAACATGTTGAGTTAATTTTGTCAAATAAATAAATATATTTTTTGTTTTGTTTGTTTTTTTGGTTAGTATATCACGAAATTTATCGTTATCGTGATAATGCTCTGAAATATCACAATATAATTTTTGAGCCATATCGCCCACCCCTATGTGGAGGTGCCAACATCTAATATTTTATTCAGAATAGAACACAAATCACAGATCAAAAGTTTAAAATGAGAGAATGTATCATTTTAAAGCAAAAATATGTTGTTTCAAAATTTCATGGCGTCAACAAATCCCAAAAAAGTTGGGACAAGTCCATTTTTAATCACTGTGTGGCATCGCCCCTTCTTCTTACAACACTCAACAGACGTCTGGGGACAGAGGAGACCAGTTTCTCAAGTTTAGAAATAGGAATGCTCTACATTCATGTCTAATACAGGCCTCTAACTGTTTAATCGTCTTGGTCCTTCTTTGTTGCACCTTCCTCTTTATCCATCCATCCATTCATCTATCCATTTTCTTCCGCTTATCCGGGGTCGGGTCGCGGGGGTAGCAGCCTAAGTAGGGAGGCCCAGACTTCCCTCTCCCCAGCCACTTGGAGCAGCTCCTCTGGGGGAATCCCAAGGCGTTCCCAGGCCAGCCGAGAAACATAGTCCCTCCAGCGTGTCCTGGGTCTTCCTCTGGGTCTCCTCCCGGTGGGACATGCCCGGAACACCTCACCAGGGAGGCGTCCAGGAGGCATCCTAACCAGATGCCCGAGCCACCTCAACTGGCTCCTCTCGATGTGGAGAAGCAGCGGCTCTACTCCGAGTCCCTCCCGGATGACTGAGCTTCTCACCCTATCTCTAAGGGAGAGTCCAGCCACCCTGCGGAGAAAACTCATTTCAGCCGCTTGTATCCGAGATCTTGTTCTTTCGGTCATAACCCAAAGCTCATGACCATAGATGAGGGTGGGAACGTAGATCGATCGGTAAATTGAGAGCTTTGCCTTTTGACTCAGCTCTCTCTTCACCACGACAGACCGGTACAGCGCCCGCTTCACTGCGGACGCTGCACCTGCACCTTCCTCTTTATGATGTGCCAAATGTTCTCTATAGGTGAAAGATCTGGACTGCAGGCTGGACATTTCAGTACTGGATCCTTCTCCTACGTAGCCATGATGTTGTGATTGCTGCAGAATGTGGTCTGGCATTATCTTGTTGAAAAATGCAGGGTCTTCCCTGAAAGAGATGATGTCTAGATGGGAGCATATGTTGTTCTAGAACCTGAACATAGTTCTCTGCATTAATGGTGCCTTTCCAGACATGCAAGCTGCCCATGCCACAAGCGCTCATGCAACCCCATACCATCAGTGATGCAGGCTTCTGAACGGAGCGTTGATAACAACTTGGGCTATCCTTGTCCTCTCTGGTCCGGATGACATGGCGTCCCAGTGTTCCATAAAGAACTTCAAATCGTGACTCATCTGACCACAGAACAGTCTTCCATTTTGCCACACTCCATTTTAAATGACCCCTGGCCCAGTGCAAACGTCTGAGCTTGTGGAGCTTGCTTAGAAATGGCTTCCTCTTTGCACTGTAGAGTTTCAGCTGGCAACGGCGGATGGCACGGTGGATTGTGTTCACTGACAATGCTTTCTGGAAGTATTCCTGAGCCCATTCTGTTATTTCCTTGACAGTGGCATTCCTGTTTGAGGTGCAGTGACGTTTAAGGGCCCGGAGATCACGAGCATCCAGTAGAGTTTTACGGCCTTGACCCTTACACACAGCGATTGTTCCAGATTCTCTGAATCTTTTGATGATGTTATGCACGGTTGATGATGATAACTTAAAAGTCTTTGCTATTTTACGCTGGGTAACACCATTCTGGTATTGCTGCACTATCTTTCTGCACAACAATGGTGGAATTGGTGATCCTCTTACCATCTTGGCTTCTGAGAGACACTGACACTCTGAGAAGCTCTTTTTATACCCAATCATGTTGTCAATTGACCTAATTAGTGTTAATTGGTCTTCCAGCTGTTCATTATATGTTCAATTTCCTTTTTCCAGCCACTTATTGCTACTTGTCCCATTTTTGGGGGGATTTGTTGACACTGTGAAATTTTGAATCAACATATTTTTCTTTTAAAATGTTACATTTACTCAGATTAAACTTTTGATCTGTCATCTATGTTCTATTACGAATAAAATATTGACATTTGCCATCTCCACATCATTGCATTTCAGTTTTTATTCACAATTTGTTTAGTGTCCCAACTTTTTTGGAATCCAGTTTGTATAAATAATCCTTATTAGAAGACCGTATGAGCCACCAATAAGTAGGATGTGAGACTGTGTAACCTGTCGCACTCTGCAATTACTTATATTAACTAGTTCAAGTTCTTTTTTGGAGTCCTGTTTGTATAATACTGTGGACAGAGGGTGGGAGTGTGTGCAGGCTGGGGAGTTTTGCAAGAATGATGAGGTCTGTGGCTCCTTGGATGCAAATTGTAATGACATTGAAGTAATGAATTTATTGTGGGACTGAATATCAGTGAATGAGCGTGATCAGATGAAAAATTGTGTGAAGAGATGCTGATGGTGGACAATTGGGGCTGTGTGGAGGGAGGAGGAGATCTGAAGATGATTGCTGCAACAATGATAATGACAGTGGAAAAGGACAGGCGAGCCATTTCACTAGTGTGATCTGCTTTGTGGAGACACAGTGAGGAACAGGAAGTTTGGAAAAGGGGAGTATTTTGAAGAAAAAGTGAAGTTTGCTGTGGACTTTGGGCGTCCCCAGCCAGGACGGAGAAGTCTTGCAGACTGAAAGTGTCAAATCAGTTTTTCAGCTGGATGCTATGATGCACTGAATGATGGGGGTGTTTGTCTCTCCAGTTGTGATGTGACCTGTAAATTATTTTTTACAGTATACTGCTGAATGAAGAGATGAGATTCACACAAGAAATATGTTTTTTTTGTTTTTGTATTAAACACATGAACATTAAATGGTAAATGCTTATTTATATAGCGCTTTCCAGCCCCCTATGAGGGGCCCCAAAAGCGCTTTACAATACCAACCATCCACCCATTCATACCGTACACACATTCATACACCGGTAGCGGCAGACTGCCATGCAAGGCGCCATCCAGTCCTACCGGGAGCAACTCAGGGTTAAGTGTCTTGCCCAGGGACACAACGACACATGGTGTGGGGAACCGGGATTCGAACCTCCAACCTTCCGATCGGGGGACGACTGCCATTACCACTATGCCACGGCTGCCCGTTAGAACACAAAATTAAACTGTTAAAATAAAATAATGAATTTAACCCTTGCTTTAGTTTCAGTTTAGTCCATACCTGTCCAACTTTAGGCCAATTTCAAAGTTACCTTTTATTTCAAAAATATTGGAAAAAGTTGTTTACACCCAGCTGAAAGACTTTTTGGATGAATTTAAAATTTTGGAGGTCTTCCAGTCTGGTTTTAAAACCTACCATAGCACTGAATCTGCTCTTTTAAGGGTTTTTAATGATATATTTTTATCGCTGGATTCTGGAAACTGTGTTTTACTTGTGCTTTTAGATTTAACAGCTGCTTTTGACACAGTCGACCATGAAATTCTTATCGCCAGATTGGAGCAATGGGTGGGCATCACTGGCTCAGCTCTGCAGTGGTTTAGGTCCTACCTTTCAAATCGAAGTTTCAGTGTGAAGATTGATAATTTTACCTCTGCATCTGCTGCCCTCCCCTGGGGTGTACCCCAGGGATCTATCCTTGGTCCTCTGCTCTTCTCACTTTACCTTCTGCCACTCGGTTCTATTTTCAGGAAACATGGTGTGCAGTTTCATTTGTATGCGGATGACTGTCAAGTCTATTTTCCTGTAAAACAAAATGGCTCCACGCAGTCTCTTCTGGACTGTCTTGGTGACATTAGAGGGTGGATGGCGCTTAATTTCCTTCATTTTAATGATAAAAAGACCGAGGTTATGGTCTTTAGATCTAGTGCTCCTGACAGTCCCACCACTTTTGATTTTTCCTCTTTGGCCCCATATGAAAAGTCGATTGTGACAAATCTAGGAGTGAAAATTGACCCCTGCCTGAAACTGGACTGTCACATCAACAGCATGGTTAAGTCCTCGTTCTTTCATCTGAGGCGCCTGTCAAAAATCAAGCCCCTCCTTTCTAGACGCCACTTAGAGACCGTAATCCACGCTTTTATTACTTCACGCCTGGATTATTGTAACTCTCTTCTGATTGGAGTAAATAAGGCCTCGCTTTCTCGGTTGCAGCTGGTACAAAATGCTGCTGCACGATTTTTGACTGGTACAGGCAGACGTGAGCACATCACTCCAGTTTTAATGTCCCTTCATTGGCTTCCTGTCCAGTTTCGAATCCATTTTAAAGTTTTATTGTTTGTTTTTAAGTCTTTGAACGGTTTTAGTCCCTCTTATCTGTCTGAACTGCTTCAACTTTATGTGCCATCACGTGCTCTCAGATCCGCTGACCAGATGCTTTTAGCAGTCCCAAAAACCTTTTATAAGACCAGAGGAGACAGAGCATTTTCAGCTCTGGCTCCTAAATTGTGGAACGAGCTGCCACTGAAGGTCAGGCAGGCCCCATCAATATCTGTTTTTAAAACTCGTTTAAAAACACATATGTTTTCATTGGCTTTTAAACCAGAATGAGTTCACATCTCTGTTTTAGTGTTGTATTATTTTACTTGTGATGTACCGATATTTATATGATTGAGATTGATTGTTTTTATTGTTTTGTGCTTGTTTTTATTCTTGTACAGCACTTCGGACGGCTGCTGCTGTATTTTTAAGTGCTTTATAAATAAACTGGTATGGTATGGTATGGTAAACTAGTCGCTTTTCACAGAAATGTGCCGATTTCAAACTAAAATATGTCATTTACGTGAGTTGTGTAGATGCGAATAGTTTTTTTTTTTTTGGGGTGGGGGTGTGTGTCAGTGGCATGTTGGATGACATCATTTCTCTTTAGTGTTTTGTACTTTTCTATTAATTTTACTCCCATTGTTGTTGTTAAGCACTTTGATAACAGTTTCTGTTTTAAATGTGCTCTACAAATAAAGTTGACTTGACTTTAAGGCCTTGTTTACACAGACACGGTGAGGGGAAACGGAGGTTTTGGGTATGTTAATTAGAGCAAAAGATTTGTATTTCCAGTGTAGTTACCATGCCGGGTCATTAGTTGGCGCTGTGAATTTTTGAACCTTCACCTAATGCGCATGCGTGCTGCTTCACTCTGCTGCCAGTCTGCTTTCTTTTGTGCTAAAAGTTCAGCTAACAACAAGTTAAGAACAAGTTAAAGCTGAATTTTGGATAAGAGTCGACAGATTCGACGCCAAGCGGGACCTCTTCATCTAACAAGTTCCACACCAGACGCTGAGTGGACCAGAACTCAGTCAACATGTCGGACTTTACTCCATGAACAGTGATTTTAAGCAGGTAAACAACGTTCTTAATAATGTTTGCTTGTGTTTACTTTGATCACACAACAACCAACTGATCCTTTTTTCTTTTTTTTTTCTGCGAGGTCGAGCAGCTGTCCTTTCACCAAGCAGACCGGTTCGGATCGGACCAGACCAGAATCCATGATGAAAACAGCAGAGTCCAGTTCAATAACGTATTTACAGTTCGGTTAACGTGTTTTAATAGTGTGTTCAATTAAATTCTCAGTGTTTGTGTGACATACAGTTTGTGGTGTTGAATAAATAAATAAAAAATAAACCTGGTGTCTTCATTTTTAACTTTAAACACGCAGCATGTTATGCATCGTTTAAATCACATAACTTGAGTCCAGATAGATGAATTTAGCTCAGATAACTTTATATTAGGCTTGTAACGGTACAAGTTGGTGTACCGAACCGTTTCGGTACACCACGTTTGGTTCGGTCCACCTGCGTACCGTTTCGGTTATTTTTTCACTCATTAAACGTTATTAACAGGGGAATATATGCACCGCGGAACAAAATTTCCTGGGCGCGTTTCAGCACGGAGCTATTATCGCGCGGCACGCGCAACTTTTAGCCATTAGCATCTCGTGCAGTCTCCTGTTTGTGAACGTTATAGCTTTCTTGCAGGGTGTCCGCGGGGTCTTGAAAGTTATTAAAAGTCGATAAATCAATTTTGGGAAAATTAAGGGTCTTGAAAAGTATTAAAAAGTCTTGAAAGCGATTTGATGAGGTATTATTTTTTTGCTGTTATTCTAGCTTTAAATAATTTGACAGCAAAAAGTATGTATGACTAATATTTGTTTTCTTCACCGCGGAGGATTCGGAAACTGCTTTGCACAAATGTCGGGTTACAACAGCCTTTACGGCTAGGCCTGCGCCTAGGCATGCGCGGCTGCTTTATCTCCAAGTTGAGTCTGTGTGTTCGAGTAAGTTGCCGCGAGACCGTGAGAACAATGGGTAAATGCAAGTTTTCGGACTCCTGGTTGGAGATGCCTGATTTTCAAGAATGGCTGAGGCCTGTCGCCGAGAATAACCGCAAGGCTTATTGTACATTTTGTAAAAAAAAAAGATGAGCGTAGCCTCAATGGGCATAAACGCTGAAGCTGAGTTAGAAGAGCTGAAAAAAAGAGAAGTTCTACAAGAGGTGTGTGATTCTCTGCAAAAAGATGCAGATCAGTTGGCAGAGCAGGCAGTGGGAAAGTCAGGTTAGGGTTCAGGTTCAGACGACACCACCCTCATTGGGCTCATCTCGGATGATGATGAGTCTGCGTACAGGAGAGAGGTGGGCCGGCTGGTGACCTGGTGCAGCAACAACAACCTGGAGCTCAACGCCCAGAAGACAGTGGAGATGATTGTGGACTTCAGGAAAGACAGAGCCCCTCTGCCCCCCATCACCTTTAACAACACCCCCATCATCATTGGGGACTGCTACCGGTTCCTCGGCACCACCATCACCCAGGACCTCAAGTGGGAGCCAACCATCAGCTCCCTCATCAAAAAGGCTCAGCAGAGGATGTACTTCCTGCGACAGCTGAGGAAGGCCAAGCTGCCGGCCAAGCTGATGGTGCAGTTCTACACGGCCATCATCGAGTCCATCCTCAGCGCGTCCATCACAGTGTGGTACGCCGGGGCCACTGTCAGGGACAGACACAGACTGCAGCGCATTGTGCGCTCTGCTGAGAAGGTAATCGGCTGTAGTCTCCCATCTCTCCATGACCTGTACGTCTCCAGGACTGTGAGGCGAGCAGGTCGGATCACAGCTGACCCTTCTCACCCTGCATACGGTCTGTTCGAACCACTCCCCTCAGGCAGGAGGCTTCGGTCAATTGGGACCAGAACCTCCCGCCATAAAAACAGTTTCTTCCCCTCTGCTGTCAGACTTTTGAACACTCATAACCATGTTACCCCATAACTTGCCTTGGTCGCTGTATTTTGTATTTTGATTGGGAATCACTGTATCACTGTATTTTGATTGCACCACTCTAATTGCGCTGTTTCTTAGTAGGTTTTGTTCACTGAATATTGTATTGATTGTATTGATGTTTTATGGTTTATGTTTTTTATGTTTTACGTTTCTATATTTTATGCACCGTTATGCCGAAGCAAATTCCTAGTCTGTGAATCCTGTTCATTGACAATGGCGATAATAAACAGAATCTGAATCTGAATCTTTAATGGCCCAACTGATCACCAAGTCCAATGTCTTGAGAAGGAGACGTAAAGAAAAACTCAGTGAGCTGGTGCAAACTGAAGAGTTGCTGGAATGCAAAGCAATTGCACTGAGGCACATGTAATGATGACTGTGTTTATTTCTTATTCGCCATTGTTCAACCAAGTTACTTTAAAATAGCTACGAGTCTTGTTGTAACCTAAGCCAGTGGTACCCAACACTGGTCCTTGAGGAACACCATCCTGCATGTTTTAGTTGTTTCCCTGCATTGATACACCTGATTTGAATGAATTGGTGATTAACGGGCTTTAGCAGAACTTGAAGTAATTAAATCACTGAATCAGGTGTGTTGGAGCGGGAGAACAACTAAAACATGCAGGACAGTGTTCCTCGAGGACAAGGGTTGGGAACCACAGACCTAAGCCATATTTTCTTAAACCGTGGTTCAGTTTCTTCTTTTGAACTTTTTTCTTTCTACTGCATCTCAGTTCTGTTGTAAGTTTGAGATTCACGGATTTAATTGAAAACAACAGCTGTTTTGTAAATCAAAGATGTGTTGCTTAATAAAACAAAGTGACGATAAGGTCTTGAATTTATTTTGGAAGGTCTTTAAAAAGTCTTGAAAAGGTATTGAAATTAACTTCATTATTCCTGCATATACCCTGTCTTGTTAAAAGACGAGCGCACATTCAAAGCTGTGTGGACTTTGTTTCATGAAGACTCTGCAGCAGCAACACGTCTAACGTGAACGCGCTGGAAACTATGTCATCCGAACGTGAACGAAGAAACAGCAGCTGCATTAAAACTACTTCATCCGAACGTGAATGAAGAAACAGCAGCTGTATTAAAACTACTTCATCCGAACGTGAACGAAGAAACAGCAGCTGTATTAAAACTACTTCATCCGAACGTGAACGAAGAAACAGCAGCTGTATTAAAACTACTTCATCAGGTAATCAGAGCGGTCCAGAGCAATAACACAAGCTGTATGAGTTTTTAAATCTGAATCTAAGTCTGAACGTTGTTATATGCGCAGGCTTTAAAGTTACTGAGCGTCGCTATGAGACATTCATCACGTCAACACTTCAAAAAGTTCAGCTCTTTATGAAAAAACTAACTGATGTTGTCAACAAGCCCTGGAGCTCATTAAAGCCCTGCCATGATGATGAAGAGTGATTCAACCGTTCAAGAGGTATTGTTCTTTTATTATTATTATTATCTAAATAATCTTTTTTTTTTAAATCATAATCTTATTAACTTGTTTTTTTACCTCTTGTTTTTTATTTCCAGTCTGTGACAGAGGTAGCTGCTCTCTTATCCACTTCAGGGAAATCCACCTGCAGCTAAGAAGTGTGTGATGACTGAACTGAACTCTGAACTTTTCCAGGACCTGTCCCACCAAGAAGAGGTTGTGAGTAATGAGGACAAATACAGCCACACTGATGTAGGGCTGAACGATTTTGGAAAATAATCTAATTGCGATTTTTTTTCTATAAATTGCGATTGCGATTTAAAATGCGATTATTTTTACTGGTTCTGTATTAATTCATATCACTAACGACACAACTGAAGCAAGAGTATTGGAGCGCACGGTCTCCTCCATCCCTCCTGCTGTTTTGCTCCTCAGAGCTGCGCGTGGCCAAACCGGCTCACTATCAAGTCACGTGACCAGCTCGCGCTCTCAGATACACGTTTAAATGAGCTAACTTACCTGAATTTATAACTTTTATGACTTCTGTCGAGCCTAAAGCAACTGTGTTGTAGCGCACAGTCTGCTCCTCCCTGCTCTCTCTCTGTTTTGCTTCGCTCAGAGCTGCGCGCGGCCAGACCGGTGTGATGCAGAGAAGCGTGACCAGTCAAATCGCAGCCCGTGCGATTAGTGAATCGCGTTTTAACATATCGCGAGATAATCGCAAATGCAATTAATCGTGCAGCCTTAAGGCCGGCGCAGAGCTCCGCGTTGGACCGAGCCCCGCGCCACGCGCGCGCGTTGCGCGTGGGGTGTTCACAGCAGAGCACAGCGTGAAGCAGCGAGTGGCTCCAACAGAGCTCTGCTTTCTTCTCAGCAGCTGCACGTGGAGGGGGACTGAACTGAAGGTCGCTGATTGGTCGGACACCGCGCTTCGCGTAGGCGCTCGTAAAATTGGAGCATACCTGTCAAGTTTTGGATTTAAAAATAAGGGAAATTTTCTGCCGGGTACGCCGAGCCATCCCACTAGCCCAGGGATCTGCAACCTTTATGATCAAAAGAGCCATTTCTGCCCCTTTGTTCACTAAATTAAACGTTTCCGGAGCCACAATACCTGCTACAACTGGGATTCTCAACTGGTGGCCCACAGACCACTTTAAGTTTGTTAAAGGACAATTTTCTGACCTGTAGTTTTCTGGCCATTGTAAAGCTGAAAATATCTAATGATTTGTTGATATTTTTACATTTTAAGACTAAAAAAGACCAGATTATCATAAAGAAGGAAAAATAATGTGATCTTTCCCAATTAAAAAATAAAATAATGAACTATGCAGGTCTAGGTAAATTATTTTAATTGTGGAAAAATTAAATATCCTACTTCGAATAAATAAAGTTAACTTATGTTTTACTCCTATTTGTTCTAGTATTCACACATTTGCAAAGGAAATGACAGGAAAAACTGCTAAAACTAGCCCTTTTTGTTGTTATAAGAACAAATAAAATTCAGTTTAAAGTTAGTTTTGATCAAAGCTTGGAAGAGCCACTGCTGAGGGACCAAAGAGCAGCATGTGGCTCCAGAGCCGCAGGTTGCAGACCCCTGCACTAGCCCAACCCTTACATTTTAAGACAGGTTTACAAGAAATCTAAAATAACTACCTATCAGCCACTTTCAAACCACTGCGGTAAAGTGAGCACAATCTGATAGGCCTACCTTTGTGCTTGACGGATTTTTCATGCTGACGGACATCGTTCCTTCCCCCATGAGAGACACTAAAGTCGCAGTTACAAATCTTAAAAAACGCGTAATAAACTTTAGGAAAGTAAATTCGCTGTCCCATTTTTCAACATATTTACACGAAGTCTTAACTTTTTTGGCAGGGACGCGTCCTCTCTCGTTACTTCTCGTTACATCCATCTCTGTGTTTTTCCGGGTTTGTTCTCGACCGCGCCAGCACAAACATCGCGAGAACTGCCACCGAGGCGACTGCAGGTGGCAGTTCTCGCGAGGCTAGTGACAGAGGCACCGGAATGTTTTTTTTTTTTTTTTTAATAATATTATAATACGGGAGATTTCCGGGAAAATAATAATTCGGGATAACGACGGGAAAGAGGGGTAAAATACGGTAGTTTCCCGGCCAAAACGGGAGACTTGACAGATATGAATTGGAGCTTGGCGCGCTCGCGTGAACGTTCAAAGGGCTTGTGCAGCGGCGACCCCACGGCGCTCACACAGCGGGGCACCGCGCTCGCTCAAGCGCGGAGCTCTGCGCCGGCCTTTACACTGATGCTACTGGACAAAAACTTGATTAGTTAGATTGTAAACAGTCTGTTGCTGCTTATTGTTCTGGTTCTGAATGTTATTGTATTTATTAAGATTTTTATTATTGTTCATATAGTTTATTTATTGTAGAGTGCTGTTTATTTAAAATATCATCCAAATGGGTCACTTTTATTTATTACTACAATACAAACGTATTTTTGGCATATTTTCAAAATAAACATTTTGTAAGTCTTTTTTTTGTACCGAAAATTAACCGAACCGAACCCTCCTTGTAATTGAACCGAACCGAAATGTGATTTTAGCGTACCGTTACACCCCTACTTTATATATCTCCCACGCTAACATAAATATTGTTTATTATTGTTAAACTGTTCTTATTTAGCACATATTGTGCAGCGTGACACGTGAAATGTCCGCCTGCCTCGTTCAATAAACAGCGACAACTGGATCCAGCTGTGTCTCTTCCAACACAGATGCAGGTAATTCAGGTGTAGATTAATTAAATATGAGACTCAAAATATTTTCCATCAGTTGTAGTTCAGAAAGCGGTGCCTGTCCACCTCCATTATTGTTGATAGAAATGCCAGCTGTCTGCGCGTGCGTGCTGCGCGCACGTATTTCAAACAAAAGCTCAGTGGGAGATGTTTATGTTATCAACGGGGGGTCAGCAAAAAAGATCCACTCTGGAGGGTGAGTTCAAAAACCATCGGATTCAAAGAGGGGGGCCAGTGGACTCGTGTAAATGATAAGTAGAAACGCAGAGAGAAAGGAGCGGTTTCACTCAAAATACACGCCGTGTAAACGGCCCCTTAGAAACAGTGTTCCTCCTCGATCACTTGGCTCAACAGGCGCTCATCTCTTTTGAAGTTTTTGTCGACAGGGCAGAGGGAGGAGGGCAGAGACACCTCTGTGTTGTGCGCTAGCTTGCAACTATGATATTGACTTCTATGGGATTAAATTCATGTCAATTCCCATGAGAACAAATACAAATCTCGCGAGAGCAAATACATACCCTCGAGAGAACAACTGATACCCGCGAGAGCGCAAATCAGACCCGCGCGCATAATGGGGATGCGCGCGAGCGTAGAAAAGGGATCCGAGCGCAAGCATGCTCGCGCGGAGAACTACGACGTGCACACGCGTGCAAAATGTATCTACTGACGGACTCTCCCTCTCGCTCGCGGTTCAGAATTTTGGCAGTCGGTGGGCGGATCCAGCCCACGACACATGATTGGTGATGGAGGATTTTTAGACACCTTCAACTTAAACACAAACCACACAAGAAGAGAGACAAGAATTAATTTTCAGAGCAGCATACTTTGAAAATGGGAGATCACCTCAAGACACTTTGAAACAAGTTTCAAAACTGTTTGAGATCAAATCCGAATTGGAAAGTGTGTGCTGGGTTTTTATTCGCTCAAAAAGAAGGACAATGATGAGTAACAGGAAGACTGTTTCAGATAGCACATGGAAAACGTGGCAGTGTCAAAACAAACAATAACGTAATGTCAAAACATTATCTGTGATTAAGACATGAGTGTGGCAATGTCAAAACAAACAACGTAATGTCAAAAGATAATCTGTCATTCCCTCCCTCCCTCCCTCCCTCTCAGTTTTCAAATCTCGGTTAAAAACTCACTACTACTCCATTGCTTTCAATGCCAGCTGATTTATATTGGATCGTTTTATTTATGATCTGCAATGTTTTTATGTTTTTCGTGTTGTACTTCATTGTCTGTGTTGCCTGTTGCGTGTTTGTTTGTTCAGCACTTTGGTGTGGACTTGTTCCTGTTGAAAGTGCTTTATAAATAAAATGGTATGGTATGGTATTAAAACATGAGCTGGCCTAATCAGTGTTTTTGTTCTGTGTGCAGGAAGCAACAAGTTGTGTTCTTCAGAGATGTTTTGTTCCATACAGAAAGACTTTTAGGAAAGCAAACTGGTTAATGATTCATCAGAATACATAAAAGTAATGTTTTAAAGGATCAATGTTTGAATTCTCTAACATCTCCGTCCTCTTTATCATTTAAACTGGTTACAACTTAATCAGATGAACAGTTAAAAATAATGTTTGTTAAAGATGTGGGAAACGATCATTGAGGCACACAGCAAAAATAAGTTCTTTATGAACTAAGGTCCTTTATGGACTTAAACAAAAAAACAACAAAAAAAAAAAGAACGTTTTAGTTGGTTTGAAAATTACGTTGATCTTAAATGTAGCCTAGAAAAACTAAAACATCATTACAGCACCGGTTATTGTGAACTACTTTCAGCACTAGAATCACTCTGCTTTTTCTTTTTAGGCTAATTATCATACAAATCATGTCCCACTGACTCCAGCTGGGTATAATCCTCATCATTTGAAACAAAATGGGTTTGGTGAAGACTGATTAGAGCACCTGTAAAAACTTTCATCATCATGTTTTTCAGACATGGTACTACACAAATAAAAAGAAGGCAAAAATAGAAACAATATCATCAGGATTGGTGTGCAGATTCTCAGGAGGAGGTGCCACCATAGTCCAGAGGTGAACCATGACCATGGGTCGGAGGGGTCTGTTCTTTTATTCCTGCTCTCATCATACTTTTTTGAGTTCGCTCAGATCGTGCAAAGCATTTTGGATGTCTCCTTTTGTTCCTGATTCATCTGGGATGTAGGTACTACACGATTCACCAATCATTTTACACACGCCTCCTTGTGATGCAGTCAGGAGGTTGAGAACGACTCAGTTTTGTAGGATCATCTCTCCCATTGCTTTCAGCTCTCCCAGAGTTCCATTTGCTGATTTGTAGGTGTCGTTGATGAGGCGGGGGAGGGCATACCTGTTGATTTCAACGTGAATTCATACTTAACCGACTCCTACCCATGGGAAGAGGCTTTGGAAGAACTTTTCCCCTCCATTCCAGATCCTGAATTCCCATGGGACGCCGGTGCTGGTGGTGAGCCCTCCCCATCTTGTTATCTCAGGCATTGGAGAGCGTCTTGTCCTGTGGGCTGTGGGTGTCGGTGCCTTCCTCAGCACAAGCATCGTGTTGGATAGGGGGACCAAAGCACAAAGGCCCCCCCAATTAGGTGGCAATGCTGTATAGGCCCTGTGTCCACACAAGAAATACCAGTCAGTTAAAATACAACAGCTTTTGTCACTTGGCACTGCAATGCTGCAGTGGGTGGTTTCCTGTCGTCCTCTTGTTGGCTTGCTGATGTTGAAAGTCCTTTGTTCAAGGAGGTGTGTGCAATCGATGACATCTCCTGACTCAAAACAGTTGGCGTTTTCATAATGCAGTCCTGCTTTACAGAAAACGCAATGTACATAGTTCAGTGTATTTGTACGTGGATACGTGACATCACAGAATGAATACACTTTGTCACATAAGTTCCAGGGTACCAGGCCCACTGGGATGGTTCCATTGTTGAAAACACAGAGTCCCAAAACGCTTGGCGGCAGATGTGTCATGGTGATCAGTTCAGGCAGTTTGATGGGCGTCTGGGGTAGAGGCATGACATTTGAGGTGACGTTGCAATTTGACATGAAGTTGTATCCCATAGTCACCATGGCTAATTGTCTGTGTAGGTCTGTGTGCATACCCTTCACTTCATCAGACAGTGGTTTTGTGTAGTCTCGTCTTACCCAGCTGCCTGTTCCTGGGTGGGTGCTTAGTCCATACAGGCACGCTTGTTGGTCTGTGTGCACAGTAGCAGGTTGCAAACCTGAATTGTGGGTGGCATAGGGTAGATGAGCACAGACGTAGCAGTTGGTAGTTTTCCCTTCATAAGCAGTTTTGTTCATCAGTTGCCACCATAGATTGGTGCTGTAGTCATGGAGGTGTTCAGATCTCAGCAGATTAGTGATATCCCACTTCTGACACCAGCCGTTCACTATGAAACATGCTCTTGTCCTAACAGAGTACAGAGTGATTCTCATATACAAACCATAAGCATTAAGCTGTGCGC